>LUCH01001121.1:87228-105861 GCA_013368495.1 Paragonimus heterotremus
TTTAAACAAAGATAACTATTTGCAGAAGACCTTGTCAATATTGAGTGATCAAACGAAGTTTCAACGAATAGCCACAGTAGACAAGTTCACCGGAGTAGAAGACCGCATAGGACGAAATCTGCAGCCGCTCTTACAGTTGCGGATTACTGCGGATTACCATAAATCTTCTAAACCGTGTAGATCGTCAACACCCCATCTGTATGGTCTGTCCAAAATGTATAAGTCCGGTTTGCTGCTCCAGTCAATTTGGGAGATGGCAAACTTCCCATACCATAAATTGTGCTCTGGTTAACTAATATCCTAACTCCATTGAGACAACAGTTTCAGGCACATTCCACCAAAAATTACCTCAAATTGATCAGTGACTTGGACAAATTTAACTTTGCTAATAAACTGAAATGCTCTGTAGACATTCACTCACTGTTCACAAACATCTCTCTGCGGGAAACGATTGCTTATATTTGTGAGCTCGTCTGGGCGAATTACGTTATTTTGTCAATGCCAACCGACATATTGAAGGAAAGTTTGCTACTATGCATTGAGAATGTCTAGTTTCGTTTTCTGGAGCAGCCCATCTGTCGAATATGTGGAGGGGAGTCCGCACGGTCCCATCTTAGCTGATTTCTTCATGTTAACAATTGAAAAAGAGCTAGCTATGAAGATAGCAAGCTTGTCACATTACAAGCATTGCGTCAATATCCCATTGATATTCAGTCGATCCAAGCAGATAATAGATAATCTGTTACAATGCCTAACTAATCACCATTTGGGGCCAACAACTGTCTGCCATTTCTAGACATGCGAATATGTCGCCGAGAAGATGGCTCCGTTGGAACGGTTGTCTGTAGGAAATCCACGTGGTCCGGCCAATATTTATACTTCAACAGTTTCACACCAGTCAAATATAAATACACTGTTTAGAAGAGCAAGACGAATCTGTACACACAACAGTCTTGCAGAAGAAATGGACCTGAGTACTTCCGTCTTACAATCAAACAGTTACCCTCAAAAGTTCGTAGAAGGGCACAATAGACAAAAAGCACCATCCGAAGAGGTGATGACTGTACGGTTGTCCTTTAAGGATGACCAAATCATGCGGTAAACAACACATTTACTGAGAAGTTTACCTAAACGAACATTTACTGCAGCAGAACTCCTTTTACTCCCTAGGACACAGAAGCTACCAGTGCCTTCAGTCGAAGGAGATCAGCCTATCGGTACCATATCACACGGCGTTTACCAATTTATACGTAACTGCGGAGAAAGTTACATGGGCGGAACCGAAAGATGCCTGATCTCCAGAGTAAAGAGACACTTGCCTAAATGGGTAGAACAGTCCGGAGGACGGTAATGTTGTTGAAACACGTAGACAGCCAGTTTCAACGGTCGCTAAGCATGTTCTGATCACTGACCACGCTATCGACTAAGCTTATATATTCAGAATCCGGTTGCGTCATTCCAATTCGAGATTCTTGAGGTTTGTGGAAGCGGTCGCCATGAATCACCGCAAGTGAGTTCTGTGTGTTCTGAAACAACTGTTCTTGAACTCGATCCTTCCATGGACTTGGTGGACTGTATTAACGCGCTTACTGATTATCAAACCCCTAAAATGGCTGCTTAAAAAATGATCCGATCGATAGTAAATATTAGAGATTGCCAAATCAGTAATCACAGCTTAGTGCTACAGAGGTGTGTTTAGCATTTTTGAATACGTAAAGGTTGATACGAGAGGGAATGAAGTACGCAATCAAGGAAGAGATGTACTACCAGTGTTGTGAGCCAATAACTCGGATGGTGCAAGGGTTATTTATTCAGAAAAGCAACACAGTGGCTATTTGGTTCAACAAGACAACAAGCAAACCAATCATTTGCGTATGATGCTGGGCCCAGACCGTCAACCTTGTCACAGACCTTACGCATCAAGAACCATTTCGTGCGATGCTGCATTCTGATATTCCTTTTGGTATTTTTCCTGCCAATAGTTCATCATTAAAATATATGCTATGGCCCCACTACTGACTAGCAATAGTGTGAGTAATATAGCACACTCGCTCATCCTCATTACACCAGTAGACAGTCGAATAAGTGAACCAGATTTCATGCATATCTTAAACGATCGACAGGTGGACCAACTGAATTAGTAAGGTGACACATGTTGGATTCATACTAGGTATTAGGGACAACAATTGATTCCTGTGTCACAGACTAACAAGACACTCACCATTATCGGCCACTGGGAGCACATGAATGATTTCGTAAGGTACATGAAAAGATAAGTTGCGTCTGTTTGCTGTTTGGCAAACAACGCAGAAGGCTGTAGTTAGATCCACTGTTTGACCGAATCCGAGCAAGTGTTATGGTACAGTTAGCTGTCATGTTTTTAGCTGTGCAGAAGCCATTGAAGAGAATAATCCGGGAATTTTAAGTGCACAAGAGTCTTACTGTACGATTAAGATCTTACAGCCAAAATGTACAAGTAACTTCGTGAACATTGTCTGGTCCATTGTTTTGTAACTAGCAGTTTTCGTCAACTGAAGCCATACAGGTCACTGAGTACAACTCAGTGATTCTAGTCGATATATATATATATATATATATATATATATATATGATTTACTACCTGTCACGAAAAAGATGAAACACAATAAAAATAAGTATATCGGCTTCCACAAACCACTGCAACGTGCATGATCAAGTGTAAACTGATATGAAATGCTTGTGGTGATAACGTATAGGGTGTTCAGTTTAAACGAGAATCTAACAAGTGGACAGGGATAAAATACAGTTTTCAGGAAAAAAACATTTATTTAAACACATATGGATTACAATGCACTACTGAATTCCTTTGCTGACATTCAGGTTAATTAGCTGCCTGCAATCTGTTGGTTCAATGAAAACAGTAACTTCAATCTAACTGAGAAGTCCTGATCACAGGGTTATCGATGAGATTGAACAGCGTGATTCTATTCATTCTTCTATCGAAATGATCGGGCAAGCTGAATGCTGTGATTAAGCGTTTGGATTGGATTACTCGGTCATGCCTACTGCAAGGTTATTGGCGTTGTGGTTAACACGCTAGTCTCATAGGTACGAAGGTTAGAGGTCAGTCTCCGATCCGGACAAGGATATGCAATACTGATGAGCTCTATTAAGAGCAAAACTCAAGTCTAGTGCTTTCTTTCGAGGTGGGCTGAATGCGAACGTTGTGATCAAGTGTGAGTGATGTTCACCTTGAAATAACCTGAACTCCCGAACTTCTACTACTGATTTGAGTCATAATCAGTTGGTTCAATGAAGACAGTAGTTTCAACCTAACTGAGAAGCCTTGATTATAGGGTAATGTACTGGATATACGGTATAATGACGGTTTCGGTTGAAAATTAATTGTGATTAATAGACGAGTATCTTACTTGTTACACGGGGAACTTCACCCCCTATTTGTCCAACAGCTTCCTCAGTCAGATTCACTCCCTAGTAATTCACCCTACTACAATTTTACTCTTGATAAAAAGAATGTATACTGAACATCTGGTAAATAGTTGACCTCTGGGGCAGGTGGATTACCACGCCAGTGACCGAACGAACACGAAACCGAGTGCAGAGAATGAATTTCATCTACCAATATTTCGTTAACCGATAAATCCCGGTTGTTCCCATATGCTAAGGTAGTGTTGTTAAGACTTTAGTATCCGATATTATAGGCACATACACCTTTTCATTGGTTCACTCTTAATAGAGTAGCGATCATCAATAGAGTGACCTTGTTTCCTTCGTATTAATGGTTTCCTCTTTGATCCCACATTCTGTAACTCGTTTTTATTAATAGGTAAGCCAATTTGTTCATTCATAATTTGTGCACATTAACTAAATTGGTTGGTTTACATAAAGTCACTTTGTGAAAAAGATGATCAATCTAGACGTCTGTCTGTCTGTCTGTGTGTGTGTGTGTGCGTATGTGAAACGTAAGTACAGTTGTTTCGTTAATTAAGTGGGCATAGGACAAATGTGAAAACGCACAACCAAAAATCTACGTAAATAAGACAGAAATCCCACTTACACAGCTAGAAACACTAAAAATAATACGAGTATGAAACCGTTTTTCTGCGCACAATTTCTGTGTATTAGTGCAGATTACTGTCAAATGGACAGTCGCCAGAGATCACGGCTTTACATCAGATAGCATTGTTCACTGTTTGGCTTTAAGGCCTTTGGTCAAATGTCACATGATCCACTTCTATACAACAGGCTTAAGCTTACATAATTCAGGGTGGTATTCAATGATACATATCCTTATTTCTTAATGCACAAACTTTCGCGCAACTGGTTTGTTTTACCTTTCCACATTGGCAGCCATCTCAGGGGGTTTACTCACAGAATAAACTTAAGAGACCAAGACGGTTTTCATCCAATACTGTTGGCTAACAGTAGGGATTGTCTGGTCACACTTTTCTCTGTAGGAATGAACTTACAAACTAAAGCACCCACACAATCCAGGTACTTTATAGGGTGACCGCAGTATCAGACAAGCATTGTTTGGGAATGTGGTATCTTCTCAATAATGACAGTAAACTCGCACGAGTGTGTGTTGATGGCGATTCCGATGAGGTCTTCGTAGCACACAGTACGAAGACGATTGTGTGCTTTGTCAAGATGAACGGAATCGAACCACATGAAACGGACAGGCAGGATTATGCTCTAACTTCAGTTTTACGGTTTATGTCAAATCACTACCAGAATACGATCGTTCAGTCGCATTGTTTGGTCACGAACATGACATAACTATCCTGAAGCGTGCTCCGTTAAGTGTGATGAAAATCGCAATACATACGTGTCACTTTTCAAAATGTTTCAACATTATCCACTGCAATAACGAGTACTTTTATAGATGATTCATTTTTCTTTGACGGGCTGTTGGAAAAGCTCTTCCTTGTTGTGAATCACATGGATTTTGTCACAAAAACAAGTCCTTTGCCGTTCGTTGGATAACCTTTCTTTGTTATAGAGTAGTGGCTTGTTGAGATATCATTTGAAATATACCATTCCAGTTGGTATTTCCTCTGGGGGTAAGTTTTGAGATCTTATTAGATGCTCAGGTGTTTAGCAGGAGCAGGCTGTAAACAGCATCATCTCGTTTTCTGTGGTAATTATCTTTCCCACCCTAGTACTGTATACGTAAAGAACGCTGCTACATCAGTTTTCCATTACTGTCATCCAGAATTTCCGAGTGACGTTGTCAGAAGCAGTGTACTACTATTAGCTCGCTAGCCTCGCACTTGTGTTCTAGGCAATGAATCAACCTATGTTTTGTTCCCTTTGAGAATAAGTCACTGTTCTGAGTGTTATTCGAACATGTATATCTTATGATATATCTACAGAGTGATGTACCGATTATTTTGAAACTGCTACACCCACGTGTACACACTTGAGTTTTTACGCTACCAACTTCAACTAGTTTGTAGATGACCTTGACGATTTATATCGGGTATTTCATGCTAAGCAAAGCCTTCTTGTATATAGGTTGAAAATTATTTGCGAATAAAGGACATTGTTTCAAAGTATAATGTGAAGATCACTACAAACTAAATCTCTAACTCACAAGCCTGAAAACCTCAGAAAATGTTGACTGAAATGGACAATTGTACCGGCCTGAAGATGAATTATCGAAAACATATGTTCGCCTATATGTCTTTATTCTCATTACCGTAATGGGCATATTCGAAACGATAAAAAATGGACAAACGTTGAGAGTTCTGATGAGATATGTGTTTAGTATTCAGCCGATTTCTAAATGAAGTTGTGCACAATTAAAAAAACCATCCCTTGATAGCCTACACATATTTACGTCTTTGACATGCCTAATCTGCTCGACGTTACACAGATAACATAAGTCCGTACGATGCTACACTCTGGACTATAGTAGAAACACTGAATCATACGATAATATTGCATTTTCCACTCGAAGATATATTGGATTCATAATGTTTCAAATTAAAGATTGCTTATCATAGTTTCGTCTATACATAAAAGGAAATGACTAACACGTGTCCAGTGTTGCAGACAATTCTGGATTTCTCCAAGATGTGATCTGTTGTTTTTCTCCCCCTGCTTTTTACGGGAAAATTCTCCCTACAGCCTCTGCATTAGTTGTGGACAACTGTGCTGGTGATGCTTGTCTAATTTGTACAGTTTTAATGGTTTTCAATCAAGTTTCAGATCTGAAAGGTGGACTAACGAAAATATTAGAATGTAAAATTCTAAACAGTTTCTTCCTTCGACAAATTTAAACAAAGCAGTTAGAACCCGAATAATGGTAGAAGCATGCATTTCGTATTTACTCACCAGTATTAAATCTAACAGTAGCATGGATTGTACCTCATATCAAACGATTAGGGGTTTTCGGGTGGATAACCTTACAACGGGATTAGGGCGGGTCACTATTTTCAAGGAATGATCACGTTCACGAACAGGTGTTATTCAGCACACATCTAGTCTGAGTCGACTGATCACGGCCACTTTAGCAAACCGCCAGAATAAGGTAACAGGATGCGGAATGTACAAGACAGATCAATAGGGTGGCCACTCGTTCGGATAGGTCTTGTAAATGGACCATCTGATTAGTTACGTTTCAATAACATTGTCGTTCTACAAAAACACGGAATTCGAATGACCACAAAGCCTCCGGCTAGTGTGAAACTTAAAATTTTTTAGACGATACTTTTATTGTTCAATAGATACAACTTCCATATTCGTGGGATCTATCATTAAACCGACCTCTACTGCAATAAACCAATTCTGAGATTCATCCTTCATTCAGTTCACTTGGAAACATTTTGTTGATACTTCGTTTCTCACTGTTTTTTATCTGTCGCCTAAGATACTCACAATCCCCCCCTTCATCATGAAATCTTTCGACGCGAATTGTGTGATATGTGATTAACTTTGTTGGTCCCACATTCTCTTCGTCAAATGTTTAACAGAAGTTTCCAATGTTTGCACTGTTTGTCTAAGTATTTCTCTATTCCAGACAGAAGACGCTGTTTCACCTTTTACTCATCGATCGTACTGTTTCTAATCACCTCACCTGTGCACTACTTGTCACCAGGTTCCCCGTGATTTCATTCTCTAACGTCCACAAAATGTTCACCAAATCCTCAGTCAACAAGACGCTGTTTAAACCTATCTTTTCTAATACGATCTGCTCATAGGGTTTTAGCTGTCCCTCAGGGCGACCTTTATATTTTCAACAAACACAAATTATCACATATTTAAAATAGCGATTCGTCAACAGTTATTCACTTAAAGTTCTCTTCGTTGCCCTATTGTAAAGTTATAATCTGTCGACTGTAATGTTATCACATATCTTATGTAGCCATTGTGCCAAGTGGTTGAGTATTAGTTCATTTACAATGTATGTCACACATCTCGTTATTAGTATTATATGATATACTTGGCTTTCACTACAATAAGCCACTCACGGTCGATCGTTCTTGAGATGCTTTTACCTGGGCGCCTTGAATATTGCAGTTATTTAGTCGAATGACCCGACTTGAGTTAACTGACTCGGCTAGCAATCACTTCAATAAAAGAGAGGCGGGCTCCAGACCACAGAATACTTGACATTCGAAGTAGAATTGTAGACCTACGATCTTTGACCAGTAGGCATCTGTACATGAGTGAACCGTGCCCGACCATGGAACCGCTGTTCCACTTCAGTGTAAGCATCATAGGGTATTGAGGAAAGTTTGGCAGGCGATCCGGAACAGATCGATAACTGTATGATTTTTTCAAATTTATAGTTGCCTACTCCAAAATTTGACAAATAACGGCAAAACCAAAAAGGTGGTCGCGTAATCAATTGTTTCAGTTATCAACGTTCCTATCTCTGGATCTCCTGACGCGTGCGAAAGACCAGTTCTGTTAATTTTCCAGTCCATAGGCTATGTCAAACAATGCACAATCAGTCCACTATATCCCTAGTAGTGTTGACCTGTAAAAGATGCTAATCAGGCAACCTGTAAAATCACCCAGACGAATTGAGATAGTTAGAAACAACATGGAAATTTACAAGATGTCCGATACCTAGTTTTCTCACGGATTGGCTGATCTATTATTGATCAACTTGGCTTCATGGAGTGGTTGCCACTGATACGTTGGTAATCCATTAAATGCATTCACATCATTGTCGCTCACACGAATTTTGCATTTGATCCTTTATTGATGACTGCGAACCTATGGGAAGAAACGTCCTATTAAGAAACAATCACAGTGCAGCGACACATCAGAACTATTTACGAATATGATCGACGAGGTTGAAACTAATCGTGGGGGCGTCAGTTCCATAGATGAAATTATGCTGTATACACTCACAACATGCGTGCGTCACGGATTACAATGCGTAGTCTTTAAAACACTGCGACATCCGACCTGTACATAGTACATTCTATAATGCCGTCCGTATTCAAACCATAGTATGTACCTCTGTGAACACGATGACTACGCTTTGATCTGTTTGTTGATGCACGACCAGCCGGCAACCACACATTGTCGATGAGAATTTCTCAGTACACACATCTCTTAGATCAAGGTCTATTGTTGTGTTGGTGCGCCCTACCGCCACAACCGCTAGTCGCGTCAGATGACAATCAGCTGCACGTATGTGTGCTTAGACGGCAACGTACATACGTGTAGAGGCGTCCATCCATCTGCCTATCCGCTGGTCCCCTTTACGGTAAACCGATTTATCTCTACGTTCACCTATCCGTCCATCCATCATCAGCTGCCCTTGTCTGCAGCTCACATGTACCATGTCTTTTTCGGTCACATCGTGGCCGTGATGATTTATTGCCACATGGGTGTGCTGATATGCGCGTCCTGTGTGTATATGTGTTTGTGCATACCCGTGATGGCGTCAGTCGTAACACATACGTAGGTCGCGAGTGTAAATTAAAACCCCACTCATCATTGAGATTTACAAGCGTGTGTGACATGTTCTTCAGAGAGTGCGCTGGTGGCTAGTGAATGAGGGTTTAAAACAATTCGGCTCGACTGCTAGACGTACCGACGGGTGGATTCGAAGATGATCACTCGTTAACAGAGCACGGTCTGACTGATTAGTTCAGGACAGTTCTTATAAATCCAGATCTCATTTGAACGATAATGTGGACAAGTTTTGTTTATTCTTAACCAAAAATATGTACATGATGGTCAGTTAAACTGAGGAAAGGTGACTGATCGATTGAGATCACGAAATATGTTCGTTCCGACTGTTTACAGCTGCTCTGACAAATAATTCATATAACTGCTACGTACTTAATTTTCTGACATATTCAGTTAACTGGCTTATAGGCCTGACTACTTTCACCGACTGCCAACAGGTTATATTTCGAAGATTTCCCTCTTCAAACGTTTCTCGAAGTATTTCTATTCCCTTGGTCATCTGATTTATTACCGAGGACTTTACAGCTTGTGGACATGAACACATTTTAGCAAGAGTCAGAGGACGACTTGAGCTGAAGATTGTTTGAATAGTGAATGTTTTAGTCTTCCAATGAACAACGATTTCAGACAAACTCTTCTCGATCTGAGAGGCAATGGTTACACTACACTAGTTTCATTTCTGCGATACTCCTCATCATAGTCATTTGATTGCTAAGTTTCGCCAACAGCACGAATAACACACAAGTGTTGTGGTGATCTACACAATTCCAACTAACAGATGTACTTTAAGACAGTTTTCTTTAAAAAGTGACAGAACTCACAAAAAACACGCATTACTGTTTCTCAGTCGCATCGTTACGAACAACCGCTCAGTTACATGTTGTCATCCGTAATAGCACACACCTAGTTTGCTTTTGGGTCAGAATCCATTGAACTTGTCTACATCGTCAGTCTTGGGAGAGGAAATTCTCCAGTCCCTTTTTGGGTGTTTTGTAAAGTGTTCTAGGTAATAAACAGATGCACTCCGTCGAAGTGTTTATACAGCTTTTTAGCGTTAGATATACCAGTACGCTACGTCCATGCCACAAAGATGAGGCGTCGACCATCTGGATCTAACATGAATATAAAACAGTTCAAGTTGTTCTCTCTCCATATGTTTACTGAGTAAAGTCCCCGTCAGCGTTGTCAATCAATGAACCTACTCCGGGTAACTTAAGTCGAATTTCCTCGTTAATTCGTAGCACATTTCACACCTGGACTAGAAAAAGAACGCGATGTGAATATTCGTCGTGAAATTCGGCAATTCACTGTTTGCTTGACACTTTCAATGAATAGTCCAGAGAATTACCTATCGTCTCAAAATCAATATTACATTGTTCATTTACTGCCTAGTTAAGTAATGATGCACATTAAACTTTCGTAATGAACCTCAAAATGATTTCGTTCAAGTTGAACTTATAAATACAGTAAATTACACTAAGGTTTGAGATACACTTTCCCGAATTTAAAACTAGAACACTAACAATTACGGCGTTTAACTGAAGAAGGTCATCTGGAGGACAGTGCAGTTACAGCAAGAACAAAAACGGTCGCGAAAGTTCAAGCATTTGATTAAACACCTGCATTTATCTATCTTCGATTTGGCGGTACATTTTTTGATCAATAAAGAGTATTAGGGAATCTGCGTTGTTGGGTAATTTGATGTCACGAAGTTATATTTGTTTGTGTACTTGAGGTTAGTTCTGCAAGTGTCAATTAAGTATGTCCTATTATTCAGGTAGTTCATCCTAAACAGAACCACTCGTTTTTCTCCTGGTTGGTCACACACACACCTTACACATACGCGTATACATACAACTGAGGAGACGCAGTTAAACTGAAAATCATGGGGCAGCTGATGGTGAAATTCTTTTGATGTATGACCGGCATATTCAATCACCGTTTAACGATCACCCTTGTCACCGAACCCGTGTTCGTTCAAATTAACCACTCCAGTTGTAGATAAATATGCACATCGTGTTACACTGTTTGCCCACTACGGTCTCCCAACTCCCCCCCCAATTCTGACTACATTTTCGTCAATATTGCTCCACGTGGAATAGTTTCGCTGATTTCAACATACCGATAGATAGTAATTCCCCGAAAGCCATCGTCATAAATCACAGACTGATTTTTCTGTCAGTACAAGAGTTTTCCTGTCTTTCTCGTTCTTTCTTTTGTGTGCCGACGGTCCTATGTCGCCACGGCACAGAATAGGTTATGAAGCTTTGTTCTCCACCTGACCTGAGGGATCAAGATGGCTTACTTGATTATAGATTTTGGTATGGTGAATACATGTGTGTTTGTGTGTGTGTATGAGCCCGCGTCTTCAGCGCTGATGTGCAAGAGTGTGTTCCTCAATCTCATGGTTTTTTCCACCTGTCGGAACCAAACTTGAAATATGTCTACAATCCTGTATAATCTTCCTGATCTACGGACTAAACGAGAGTAGATTAATAGGTTTCATTGTTGGATGTCGTTAATCGTAAACCGATAGATGATTGATTTGGGTGTGAACGTAATTAGGCCTTTGTAAAGCAGTGGCGCCATAAAAATCCGGTTGGATATTCATCAGTTTCCGTGAGTGTGTTTGTGATTGAGTTGGACTGTATGCAATTGTCTTTTGTCGGTCAAATCTGTCCACATTCTAAACATTCGAAGCCAGTGAGTCTATCAGACATGGTTTAAAACAGTGATCACCGTTAATGAATCTTGAACACCTACTGTCTTTGTCTAAACCCTCGAGATGGTCTCTATGAGACTATAGCGAACCTGTACCAGAGAGACGTTCGAACTGCATACGAACGAGTCCGTACACTCAACTCCCACTGGAGTTAGTTCAGTAGACTAATAAGACAACCTTTTTATGTGAGTGTATTAACTGTGTTGATAACGTGGATGGAAGTTGGTGACACATACGTCAAGTGTTCCAAACTCATCCTATGGTACAAATAGGATAACTTAACTGTAGATAGTACCATGCTCATCATCAACACAAAAAGATTGTCATTTGTACGCCCAACACATTCAATCAGCCAGTCCGAATATGTGATATGCGTGGTTGGAATGACGGATTTGTATTCTGTTAAACTGTCATTCAAAATAACTATTTCCTTACGCATTTTGAATGGATCTTATCATTCTCCTTCATTTTAAGGCAAATATCGCAATCATGAGATTTTCTTCTGTTAGTTAGTTTGTGCTTTGATCATGTAATGTCGATAGACACCATTTTGGACCAAGTTCACTGTGTGCCATATTCTACTGAAGAATAGTGAGTATCTGTGGTCGAATCTTGGTTAGTCTAATCGTTTAGAGAAGATAAGTAACCATTGAGTTGCTATAGATACACAGAACTTTAGAGAACGCTGCTCAGTTGTGGCCAAGAAGCCCAGCGATCTGCCCTCATCGTGCTGACTCAGCATACTCGACTGGACTCCGTCCAAGTCGGTCACTCTCGATCTTGGTCATTCTAATCCGTCGATCGGACTAGCTTAGGCAAGACGATACTTCTGTGATCGATGCCATTCCCTGATCAGTGGATTTATCAGGTAGTCAACAGCTGAGGTCATCTTCAGGTTATATTTGGTTAATAATCCACCGCGAACGAATGGGCGTAATTTTTTAAAATTTAGTCAGAAGACTAACAGAAATGTCGCTAAAAACGTCAAAATCGGTAGTTTACCAAACGACTACCGTGTTACGACATGGTACCAACTTATCCGAACTTGCCCGGCTATATGCCATCAATATAAAAGCAAGGTTAGACCTTGGTCTTCATCAAAAACATGCCTATAAATACACCTTCCGGAGTGGCGCTTTGAAGTGACGCGCGTGTAACAGACATGACAGCTCGGACGAATAGGATGCCCTCTTCGTCTGCCTTTATCATGCAATGTTTTTGATGGTGTAGGGGATAATTGCATGTTTCGTCTAACTAGTTGGTAGTTGACATGGCGTTAATTAAACTTCACCTCGTAGTGTCAAGACCAGATGTTTATTTGGTGGAACAGCATGGTGGATATTGATGTGTGACCAAGACAATGGAACGAGTTGAACAACCTTCTTGGAGAAAGCAAGTTTACTTGAACGTCTACAGATTCAAATCGTTATGTATGCAAATATCGATTTGTGGAAAAAGTGTGTGAAAACGATCTGACCTCGAATGATGTTCAACTGTTGGGTGCACTGGCCTCCTAGCTAGCAGATTTCATAAGATAGATGGACATTCTATTCAACATGTTACCTATCGGAAGAAAATGCGAACTGGCCGAGGTTCACACTCCGATAGCTTTATTTCCTTACTGTGTAAAAGAGGATTAATGAGGAAACTGTTCTACCTGACAAGAGAGCTTCAGACTGGTGACGTTTTTAAACACTAGACTGTCTCAACTAACAGACTTCACTTAATTGCAGTTATCCTAAGGGATGTTTGGGAAGGTATTTCAAAACAAGTGTGCAAAAAACTCCGTAACCTATGACAGTCTTAAAACTAACACTCAAAGAAGACAAACGTGTGTAAATTCACCGCGGAGCGTTTTAGTTCAGCTGTTGTCTGTACTTTGTTTACTGTGAAGCTTTTCCTATTGAACAGTACGAATGGTCTCCAAGGGGTTGCAGGTCCGTAAATATATTTCATATAGGTCACTTCGAAAAGAGCGACGGCGATTGCGATTTGTTTATAGTAGACTCCATCGTCGGTAATTTATTCGTGACTCGATTAGGTTTTAGATTTTGGTTGGGTCGAACAAGCTGACCACTACCTTACTTACTTGGGATAATTACCTGATTACGAACTGAAGTCACCACTGGTCGATCACAACTTTCAGGTTGTTAAATACCTTCCAACAAACTGATTTCGAATGGAGGCACTGGTCTCGAGTTTTACACGTTGTTAGGGTTGGTTAGTAGTGCATATTGCTGCCACAATCGGGTTTTGAACTTCGGCCACATTTTCATGAGGCAACCATGTTGACCATTGAATAAATAGCCTCAAATTAGGCATGACCGACGTATCACATGTAAACCCTTGGGCGTATTCACTTGTGAATAGCACTCAAGTGGTTCGGTTGCCTCGAAAAGAGATACAACAGTTGTTTTACTATTTCCAGTCGATGGCTACAAAATTTGGACTTTACAGTAAGTTGAATTCGCAGAAATCATCAATCTGGCTGAACATGGCTGCAGTTCAAATCCAAGTCGTGAAGAGACGCGATGGAATATGAGTGATATTCGACCTGTGTAAACCTAAATCCCCCACTACAGATCACTGTTGTCATTGTTGCGAGATAACTATTAGTAGACCTTTACGAATGCAAAGACCAACATGGCTCGGCTGAAAGAATAACATATACCGTAGAACGTGTATCAATAAAGACTTATCGTCTCACAATATTGCTCATTAACTAACTGGACAGCAACCTATTCTTGTGGTCCTTCAGTTTCCAGATGGTACACTTTTACATTCAGTAGTGAGTGGCAGAACACATACTACAACGGTCACATATTTTAAATGAGGTTGGCTATTTAATTTTTTCCCTCATAACATTGTTTCCTCCATTTTTATCTTTCCTGATGAAAATTTTCTTTCAGTTTGTTCCATGTCTTTGTTCTGGTGAGCGACATAATCTTCCAGTCAACCTCACAGTGTTTATGAATGAGTGTATTAAGACAATGTCAATTAAGCTGTGTCCGCAGTCGTTCGAAAAACAGTAGACCAAGTTTAACTGCACTGTATAATGCATTACAGCCTTAGTAAATCAGCAATAAATCTTGAACTATACTCATCATCTGGCAGGAAACTGATATCAGAGGACTGATCACTTCGCCAGATAGGCATACATAACAGTCGTACGGTTGAACTGCGGATTCTATTAACTTTGGTACTTGTTAGATATTTTCCAGGCTCAGAGCGTCAAAAAACTAAACATATTACCAACATCTCATGTGTAACCTGTCGTAACTCTTACGCAATCAGACTCTCCGGCACAGTATTTATCAGTACGGGATTGTGATGAATATAAACTCGACAGTGAACAGTGAATGATCAGCATTACCATTTTTTGTTCGAGTTGTAAACGAGGTTGATTTATGAACGTTAGAGGTTGTCAGATTGTATGTTTTTGTCCGTTGAGATGATAGATGATAATGGTGATAATGAACCTCGTCGCCATGTCTACACACGTTTGTTCACGGATGTCGCGTGTTGATAGATGTCTTGTACACCGGATTATAGATTTAGTGAGTTTATCTGAATGTGTGTGTGTGTGTGTGTGTGTGTATGCTTCAGTGCCTTCGTTTGACCACACGAACGGTAACATCAAAGCAACAATACCGATACATACTATGCGAACCCGGTTGGCAGATATATGTACGTCGGGAACTATACGACGTGAATAACACGCGTGAGCGATTTATAGTCTGTTGTGTGATCCACCGCGATTACAGTGTTCACCAATTGCGCTAGCTTGGTTCGGTCATGCTGTCCGACATCCCAAGCATGGCCTGATTTCCCAAGCTGGACTGACAGTCGTGTTTCTCGAACGGTGTGTATGATTAACTGGCGTCTGAAAGAGAGGTCAGGCGGTATTGTGGCGGCAGGCAAATGTGGCGAAGTGGGGTTTGGCTGTGTCTGTAACCAATAGCCAGGCGACTAAAACATGTGATGTATTGAAATAAGATTTCCTTATACGTATCATAAAACTAGAGAAGACACGGTTTTCAGTCGACCGGAAGACAATCTTTCTTTTAAACATGGCTGACAGTTGCGTATCTTTCACGCATTCGGTGTTCAAGAGAAACGCCCCTTCGTCTGCAAAAGAAAGGACATTTTTAAACGCAATATGTAAAGCATGTTAGGGAACTGAAACACATCAAAGCCGACACCATGTACATACATGTTGCTGGAACACGAATCCCATTGGGTATATATTATCCAATCCAATCCGAGCAGATGGACTCAACGAGGTAGAAGAAATTGGAAAAACGTTTATGGCGTTCCGCGTATTGGAACACTAAAACCAACAGCCCACACAGTATTCACGTGCAACAGTCGTCAGGTCCACAGGGTCTAGTGTCAAGGCTTCACCTACACACATCCATTGCCATCACATGACTTCAGTCTATTAACCAAGCAGACAGTTTATTAACCAAGTCGGAATGACGACAGCGAGTAAATCTGACCAGTGTTCATCCAACCGAGAGCTAGTTATTGGAGCCTGACAAGCCTGAGTTGAACACACACACACACACACACAGGCATACACACGGTGTGCGTCTGTCTCTTCGTTTGTGATGGTAGCAATGGCATCCGTCGACCTTGAGTTTAGTGAGTTGACAGCTTAGTTCAACTGAACGCGGTGGCGGCAAACATCACAAGGAACACAAGAGAGTGCACACTGGCTTGTGTCCATGTCTAGTTGTGCGCTTGCGTGTGTGTTTGCGTTGTGCGTTAGAGAAACCAAGGTACCGATAGGGCAGGTTCCGAAACCTGAGTGATTGATTGGAGTCAACAACGGTACTCTATAGATGAAAGCATTTTTGTCGGCCTTCAGCCATCAATGAACGCCGACAAGAAAAACGACATCGGCGACACCGATGGATGGAGTGGCTGACTGACTGACTGACTAGCTGACTGAATGTCACCAATCGATCAGTCCGTTCTGATGGCGCGTGCTCTGACCTGTGTGAATTGACGCACTGAGCTCAAAGCCCGTGCCGACTTTCTTGCAATGCGGTCGGTCTGTGTAACTATTAGTACTGTGTGCTCAAATGACACTTGATAAGTGAAGCTCTAGAGAGTATGGCGGCGAGTTTGTCAACGTTGATCATAAGCCAGTTTGGTCTGTGTTGGCGGACTACTACGGGATCATCTTGGATCAATCATAACTCGGTGATCAGTTGCGCTAAGTGTGAGTGATTTTGCACGTGCAAGAACTGCTAGGCGCCAAGTATGACTATGCCGTACAGTGAAATGTCAGTATACATGAGGCCTGATTAAGTATGTTTAAATTAACCGGGTGATAATAACTGGTACATTCTTAACAGTTTATCGTACACCACACACAGTAACCATACTCCTTCTATTCGCTTCAAGTCAACGGTATATTAGTACATAGTAATGTGGGCTAGTACGTAGGTAACAAATTCATAGAATAGTTGATAATGACGCAGAGTGAGAGTTGCCACTATCTACTGCGATGTGATGGATGTTGTAGGTTTCAGAGTTCTCAGTTTCATTTTTCTACAGGATAGTTCTTGCTGATTCTTCTAAATTCAAAACGTACCCAGATAAATTAACTGTTAAATACTGACTTTCTCCCAGCGTCATATGAAATGTTTGTTGTTTAAACTTTCTGAAAACTGGGTTGTGTAAATCTCAAAGAGTAAAAAATAAACAAACATACACTTGGTCTACAATAACATGCATTGATGGTAAATCAGTACTTGCCGTGCCGTGTATCAAAAAATGGCACAGTTCATGCGTGTAGCAGTAGGTTATACTCATGTTAGACTCATGTTTTCCTGTTAGTTTTTCCGGCAAATCTTATGACTATCCAACCGTACATCAGGTATCGGCAACCTAAACCTCCCGGAGTGAATAGGTACTGTCAGAGGAAATTATCTGACCTTCCGTTCCAAAGAGAAATACTATACACACCGACTCACGTTAATTCTAATGAGTAATATCAGTGTCATCACGGGAACCTACTTTAATTTGATGAAGTCCACTGGTTCGATCGAGGCACTTAAACGGAAGCAGTACATGAGGCGACCGTGTTTACCGATGCGCCATTGACTTCACATTAGGCACGACAGCATTATCGTATGCCAAATGCCCAACAACTTTCGCTTGTGAGTAATGATCAGGTTGCCCGATCGACTCGAGAACAGACACAGTTACTCGACTAGGACTTCTCTCCAAATTGAAATCACAGAAACCATTGACCTGTTGAGCGGTATTTGATTGCTGATGAGTAGTAAGGGATTTTAATTTTCATATGGATTGAACATCACCCACAATGGATTACAGATGCCCTACTGGCCCATTTCAAAAAGAAGCACTAGACTCGAGTTTCGCTCTCATTAGAGCTCTTCAGTAGTCTGTGGGAATGCGACAGCTGTGATCAATCATGGGTGATGTTCAATCTATATGGAAACAGTACAGTTGTTTATGTCCACAATAAGTGAAAATTATGTTCGGTTTACTAAAATGAAATTAAGAGTGCGCTGGCAAGTCGTCCGGCGGAAGGCTCGGACTACCGAATCCTCACAGCCTGCCCTGACATACTACCGTCTGGCTACGAGTCCACGACAGACGGCCTGCACAACACCCTTCTCAACTGCTCCTATACCTACACTCCATTGTTCAAACTAGCTTAGGTCGTTTATATATATATCCCCATTTATTGACTACATTACCCGACCTATACTGGCACGTTGGCTAGGTGGTCGGTCTTGTGTACTGTTTTATCCGGCGGGATATGCTGACTAAGACTCCGATCCTTCCAGGTGCAATCTTGTCAGACAGGCCAAAGCGGAGCAGTTACACGAAAAGCAGTTACACTCACAAGACTGTGTGTCGTACTACTGACCGCATAAGAGTGCTCAGGTGGTGAGGCACGATTCTATGGGCACACAGCAGAACTATTTTCATAG
>LUCH01001121.1:119316-149569 GCA_013368495.1 Paragonimus heterotremus
CCGCAACTTATTCATGTTCACTTTTTGTTATTTATTCTGGTCCGTCCGTTATCGGTCTTAAGTGTATGAAGATTTTAAAGCTCTCTCTTATATTGTCTGGTAAATCTTCTGGGACTGAATGTTTCGTTTCTGAGTCTGTTTCAGATTTGCAGTCAGTTACTGAAAGAGTATCTGCAATCGACCCGGCGCAGGCAAGAATTCCTGAACGTGTGAACAGGAAGCAACGTCACCACTACTGCCGGGACTTTCATTTGAACTGCGGAGGATGTGGTGATTGACAGTAAACCTATTTCTCATCACTGCTGTTTGATTACATTGCTGACAATAAGTTGTACAATTACGCTCGACGGATAAATTACTTGCTTTGCCTAGTTCGGTTGTTATTGCTATTGTGTCGAAGCTAGCTTTGCGGTTGAGCTAATTTAACTACTTCATTTCCGCATTACTGGAATCATCATGTTAACTGTTCCCCGTATTTAATCAGTAATGTATGACAAACAGAATACAAATTATGCTCGGAGTTAGGATATATTTATTGTGAGACTATCGGTCTTGTGGCGTAGAATACAACTTCGGATTTAGACTGCGGCATGCACTTTGATGGTCATCAGTAGGAGTGCAACTCAAACCTACTGCTTCCTTCTGATATATCTAGAGAATCCTATCTGAATGCGACAGCTACAATCAGAGATGAGCAATGTTTAGAAACAATGAATTTTAAATGAATTATTATCGCCCCTTTTTGTTTATCACCACCGATCACACCAGAAGTTAACACCTTATGATCGTCCGTTGAAAAACATGTTTATTCACGAACCATGAGTTGCGTTACGCTATACTACTTTGTTCGGTGATGTAAACTGATATGAGGAAACACAGAGTGACATGCATCACTGTACTGGTAGGCACAATGTTTCTCGTGTATTGTCATAACGGTTAATCATGCATGTTTTTAGACAGTCCGATTCGCTAAAAATGTGATTTAAGCGATTGATTAGCTCTTCTTGTCACCTATCTAACACTCTGTTCTGTCGCATCCACTTTCTTGTTCAGCGGTCTGAACAGATTTTACGGTTTTTGATGGCAAGTGTGTCCTCCAGCAATAAATCACAGTTTAATTATGTATGTTTCATTGTTCCGTGAGAATAAACCACTCTTCATCTAGTCATTACTGTTTTTATCTTGTCAAACTTAGTTGACGTTGTTTTGTGAACACGTAACTGTCATTAGATACTCCACATGGTCACTGTATATGGACTTACCGGTTCCTCTTGAATACGAAGTGAGAAACTGTGTACTGATGGTCAACTAATGGGTTGCGACCAAATAAGTTGCTAAGTCAGTTTCTTAGGACAGTAATCGGTTATACTATCATCCGACCATGAGAATAAAGACATACAGACGAACACATGTTTTAGATAATTCATCTTCAGGCCGGTACGATTGTATAAAGATTTAACAGAGTTAGATCGAGATATCGATCAGACTCGTTACAGAGAAACTAGGTTATTGGTCAGTCAATTGACGGTGACTTGATTGGTCGATTACGTCACGCTTGTCCATTGGTTTGACCGCGCAGGTTGGCCATCGATCTGGTGGATTTGTGGCTATGGTAGGCGCAGCGTCTGAACAAACCGCTTTTGGTGACATAATACCGGGTCAAGCAGCATAGGTTCTGCTAATTGTCTGGTTGAGCCTATTTGTCGGCCATTCTGCGGCATTGTCACCGCTGAATAGTACTCGGATAAACACAGACTTCTGTCTTACTTCACGCAATTCAGGTTTAGGTGATATTCTGATTATATTTCTGACGATAAATCGTTCCCGGTAGCCGTTATCATGAAGTACGTTATTTATGAATTCGAGTTCACTTTCTAACGTATCCGGTGAATAGATTTTGTATGCTCTATCAGTCAGGCAGCGCACTAGATTTCTCTTCTGTTTCAGGGGTACAAAACTGTAAAAATGTGTGTACTGACCTGTCCACGTATTCTTGCGATGAATTCTGCGTTGAATACTTTCGTCTATTCGTCGATTTAAACGAACATCTAGGAATGATATCTCGTTTCCAATCTCTTCCTCAAATGTAAACTTAACTGACTGGTGGGCGCGATTGAATATATCGAGTGCTGTGTGCATATTAGTATATATTATCTACGTATCGGTGGTATTGACGGAACTAGCTGATAGTGGACTGAAACGTAGTGCGTTCAAGTTTTCCCATGAATATATCGGCCAGGAGAGGTCCGAGCGGGGATCCCATTGCTACGTCATCCGTCTGCCGACACAGCATACAGCTGAACAGCAATTGTACATCAAATGCGCACCAGAGCAGAAGCTCTTTCAATTTTACTGGTGGTAAACCTATATCAATTCGGTGTGAGACAGGTAGTCACAGATAAAATGGACGGTTTCTAGCAGCGGTACGTTTGTGAATAAAGACGCTACGTCTAATGAGCATGATTTCTGTGAATTCATGTTAACGTTCTGTGTGCATTCGGCAAATTCAAACGTATCACGTAGACTGAGCGGGGCAATCGCTTTTCGGACGGACTCAAGCAGTTTCAGTTTCATCTGATCTCTAATTTACTTGACAAATAACTTGTAAATCTGAGTGACGGACGTGAACGGCTAGTCTTAGTTAGTGTTAACAGGTGATCGGAGAAGATCTGATCTTCAGAGTTGGTGTGCTCTGTTTATTGTGACAAACCAGATATTCCGTTAGAATGTGAAAGAGATGCAATTGAAGACACAGTGGACGTTGTTAGCTTGCAGAGAAAGACTTAGTTGTGCATCAGGATGCATTAGGATCTCACGATTCCAGTTATACAATCGAACACAACGTTTTTCGACAGAATATTTTCAGGTAGGATAACCCATAGGTTTCACTTATAGGACTAAACATTGATTCCAGTAGAATATTCAGTCATCTCACACTCTGAGTACACCACTACTTTTGTCTTGTCTTACTTAACATGGGATGAGTTTCCGGGGTGTTGTCAAAACTGTATTGGGGGTACAGCAATAAGGCATGAAATACCATTTTTACCTAGTGATCGGTTCAGTCATAACCGCTTTCGGTTGGGCATAGTTCTTGAAAACACACTGACCAAAAAAATTGGCAAATTCGGTATTTCGTTTTCAGTCGTTTTGTGACTTTTGTCAACTGAGAACTCGCGTTATCGCCCACAGAAGAGGAAGCTTCGACCTAGCCGACAAACACAGCAGACGACAAATTAAGGCATTTTCATGTTTCCACCAGCGTATTTCTGTATGCTTTTGCAACTGAACATCTGTCAAGCATTAAGACCGCTCTTTATATGTTTCAGAGTTTAGACTATCTTGAACAATTTAACGCCTGAGCTGTTAAAGGAACAAATAGTTCCTCGTCCTCTAAACGTGATACTGTAAACTGAATCTTGATTACCCAATTGAATCCCATCTACGAGTACTTCAGACGCAACGTCCTATGGCCCAACCAGTCGGTACATTTTTGTGGATTTCACTTGGAATCGGAAAGTATTTTGAGTGCCGGTTGTTTATGCACTTGTTGTTCGGAGTGTTCGCAACAAAGCTGACATTGGTATAAGATATGCTGCCTCGGTCTAGATGCAGTTGGATTCATTGTTGTAGTCTGTAGATGATATTTTTAACTCGTTTTCACTTCCTGGAGCCAAATCTGAAGAGTCCATGTATAATCTCCATGCTTTTCAGTTCATATAACGCACTTTTATCTGTGTTTTCTGCTCATCTGCAATCTTTTGATACTGACTAGGTTAAAAGTTTGGCAGTTCAATAACTGCCCCAAAAGGAATTGGGGTGATCATGAATAACACTGATTGTGACGGGCGGATATCAACCGTGAAGTTGTCTTTTTCACTTGTCTCAACTGCGAACATGTGAGCAAACCAGGATGTGGTTACCATCCCACTGATACGCATACTCAACGTAGGGCAGAAAATGTTAGAACTGAGGAATGCGATCATAACGTTAAGACAGTTTAGCAGGTTTGGTATAGCTTGATGCGAGAATTCGTCAGCCACTACAATGGTATGCAATGATCAGGTTCAATAATTGTCCATAGTCCGTCCAATGCTGAAAGAAAGTTGTGAACTGAGAAATCCTACTGGTGTTAATCCAGTGTTTATAGTATCGGTATGTTCTGCGACCTGTTATCGTCGGTCCTGTTGTGTAGTTTAAATTTATCAAAACAGGTTCCACTTGTATGTGGATATTAGAGCTGGCAGACCGATAAAACAGATTTGTTTGTGTTGAATATTTTAGGCAAAAATTTGCGGAATAATTGCCAGACAGCTAAGAGTCGCTGCCTACTGAGATGGAAAGGAACAGTGGTGACATCGGCTCGTTAGATACAGCACAGAAATAGCTAGTTTTAGTGATTAGGTCCCCTCCCTGTTCACTTTTGTTCTTCTCTCTTCCTATACAAGGTTTGCTTCTTCTTCTTCTTCGTGATTGTGTAGCAGTTAAGCATCAGTATGAACCACTGATGTATTGCTGTCTATGATGAAGATGGTGTTGAGACAATGGATGTCTACCAGAGGAACGGTGACATCGGAAGTGACTTTGGAGTGCGTAACATTTATTACACGGTTAGACGCCAAGTATTCACTCTCAAATTGACTCAGCAGCTGTCGACGATCGATCCGACGGAACCGTGCTCTTCTAACCCTCGGAAAAACTAGTTCGGTAAAAGCAGTTGAATTTTACACAGTGGTTTTATGTAGCATCAATTCAACATCCCAGGTTGGTAGAAGGTCCCATCCTTACAAATGCTGTTACATTTTACATTCACTGTAGCGTAAGTGCAAGTATTCAGGTTCGTCGGGTTTAGGAAAACTTAAGCAAAATAAGAGAAGCTTGTCAATGCTTCCATTCTCAGGTTCTTGTGTGGTTCAGACATATGGCGTCACTCTTTTGGAGTCAGGTAGTTTCGATGGTATGATAAGTGGATCAGCGTACAGCTGAATTCTATCAGGAACTTCGTCAATCTCTTCAGACCATATTTACTGAACAGTCGACTCGGATTCAGTTCTGGGAAGATAGTGTTTCACTAAAACTCGTTCGATCGTGGATGAATCAAACATTCGTGCAACAGTGGTTTGGTCGAGCGGAAGCCGTCGAATGACTGCTGGACTACTTGAGTTTACTGTGTTAGTATTTTTTATTGGACTTGACTGTGATCTGAAATCCAATTGATATGAGTGTGGTATAATAGTTAAAAATGTTCTACTTTTTCGGAGTCGTCAAAATATACATGTTCGTGATCTACACTAGGTTTTCATGTGATCTGTCACTAATACACTACGGTTCGTTAAGCTATTTAAAGGGCAAGTACTATGGAGTAAACCTGTCACAAATTTTGTTGTGGCTATCAAACATTCCTTACACAATAATGATTAGTCAGATATCACGATATAAGATAGTGATTTCTGATTTTCAACAGTTAGTTCCTTTTAGAAGTCTGAATAAAATAGTTAGAACACAAACAACAGTAGACGCTCGCCGTTTGAAATAGCACTGAGACCGGAAAATAGACAAAGTAGACGTCTCCATGTTTAAACGTTCAGTATTAACAATTGTACAACACTATGATATCGCAAAGACTATCCAGGTCAAATTATAGTGATTCAGCTGCACACGGTTGGCGACATCCGTTTCGGATTAACCTGCCACAGTGAATCAGATCAAAGCTTAGCCATCGCCACAAGTGGCTTGCGCTGTGCCACTTGCGATTTCAAGCACACACCACGTATCCGGTGTAAACCCGAAGGAATAAGACCAGTAGGCATGTAAGTGAGACGACTGTGTTCAGCCGACGAATGCTGGTTAGCCAATTAATAGGCAAACACGAAAAGGAAACCCCATCTTTCGGGAATCAAGCAGAGGGAGACTCCATTGGTAATATCTAATGTGGGGGAAAATATTGAGACTATTGTACAAGAAATATTCCAGTATAGCAGTGTACGTTGTGACATTCCAGAGGGGATTTGGGTGGAAACAATATGTAAGATTGTTTTGGAAGAAAACATACAAAAATATTCATCATACAGTACACCAACAATGCTAAAGAAAAAGAAAGGTAGAAGACCACAGACAACCAGGTTCCTGATTAGAGGAGCGGGTGAGTGCCAAATGACCGCATTCGTTGGCTTACGTGAACAAAAAACGGATACAACCGGTATAACCTACATGATCATTACGTAATCTTAGTCTCTTGGCAGACAGTGTACCATGAGTACGCTGATAACTTATTAATCCGAAACGGTTAGCACATTCGCGGGCGCACACATCGCAACGTCATACTCATATCACTAAGATTTATATCACGGATGATTCCCTTGCGTACCGTCCGCTTCAACACTATATCATCCTAACATTTAAAATCAATGCCACAGTGCGAAACACTCACCTGAATAACATCCAAGCATTTCACCTTTTGACCATCAGGATTTATTTTACTTTTCAGTTGTTCCTATAGCAGCTGTTTTGGAATACGGTCACCACCCACCCGACGGACGCGATCAAGTCAACGAAGCTACTTCAGCACCAACATGGCTTCTATCCCATCCATGTCTGCTCGCCGCAGTACCTCAGTGTTCGGAATCACGTCCGACCACCGAATATCCAAGATGCGTCTTAGACGCTGCGAATGGAATGGCCTCAGATAGCGCACGTTCCGCTGATACAGTGTCCACATTTCACTGCCGAATAGCAGTATAGACAGCACCGTTGAACGGTAGACACAAAACGTAGTGCCCGGCTTCAGGCTGTGGTTCTTCCAGATACGTCTTTCAAGACGTCCGAAAGCAGTACTAGCCTTTGCTACACGAGCCCTTAACTGGTGGTCCTTGGACAGATTTGTGGACAAGGTGCTACCCAAGTAGGAGAATTCTACACAGTTGTCGACAACGTCCCCATTGATGCGAACTTCAGGTCCGGGTGCAAAAGCAACACCTCCCCCCGGAGAAGGCTGAAGAAAGAACTTGTCTTACCTGTGTTGATATTCAATCCAAACTTGGATGCCGCCGTTGCAAAAGCACTACCGTTCTTCTTCACTGTATGCGAACAGTGCGTTAGCCGTGTTGAGGTGCTGAAACATTGAATATTCAGCAAGTTTCCGCTCGTCTGGTACTCACCCCACCGTCCTTCGCCGAGTCCTGAAGAGTAACTGTTAACATAGCAGTCAAATGTATAATAAATAGGGTTGGGGCTAGGACACAACCCTGCTTCACGTCAATGACAATGTCAGAATCACCTGAAGTCAATCCACATGGTTATATCCTCGCCTACATACACACATGCAACAGTATAATCAAATTGACGAAATTATTCGGATATCCAAACTTACTAAGCACCATCCACAACGTCTCTTGGCTCGTGGAATCAAAGGTCTTGATGAAGTCCGCGCAAAAGGCATACGGAGGCTAGTTGCGTTCGCGGCACCTCTCCTGAATCAGTCGAAGAGCAAACACCAAGTCGATCGTAATCCAACTCGCTCGAAATCCAAACTGCTTCTCAGGAACATTGATTTTTAGAACGTTCTCAGTCAGTTGATTCAGAAGGATCCTTACAAGCATCTTGCTTCCACAGCTCAACAGACTGACGTTCCGATAGCTACTGGGGTATTGCTTGAGACCTTTATCTTTAAACAAAGGTATAATCAGAGCATCTTTGGAAGCTTGTGGCATTTCGTCCTGTTCCCGGACGGAGTGAACCAGCTGGAGTAAAGCGCGTCCCAACGTCGATCCATCATTATTCAGTATTTCACCAACCAATCTATCCTCGCGTGCAGCCTTTCAATTGCTCACCTATCTAGTCGCTTTCTGCACCTTTGGTAAATCTAGGGCGACGATATGAAAGTTTGACGGCTTGTTGTTGCAGGTCACCGAATCGATGGTAGCCGAACGGTTCAGTAGGTTTCCAAAGCTTGCGTCGTATTTTCATGATACCCTCTGGATAAGTGCATGAACAGCCGGTACCCACATCAGCCAGTGTTTTGGTGGACTGAATGTATGGGTCGAAAATCGTCTTAAGCGAATCGTAGAACCTCTTGTGTTGTCGACGACCTGTGAAGCCCTGTATCCGCTCACCTTGCTTCCTTCACCAGTCATCCTTGATTCCGCAAACATGTTCGGCCAGTTGACAGCGATTACTCTAGATTGTCACCTTCTTGTCTTCATTATCCGGGCTCATTGTAGAAGCGACAAACGGCGCATTCTACTCTCTTATTAAGTTGGAGATAGTCGCATTGATGTAGAACCTGTCCAGCCGTTTCTGAGTGCCGATCGTTTCGGTGGTCGCCCCTTTGATTTGTTCCTTCAGTTTTTGCCATATACTCTAGCGGTAGTGGATACAGGACTGTTTTTCAGACGAGCAGCAAGTACACATTGAAAAGCAGTTCTTGTCACGTAGTTCTCCAACCGTTTAACATGCAAATTCTTCCGTTGTCCGGATGATCTACAATAAATAGGGTTGCATACGTAGATGAATTACTTAGATATGACCAGTCTATGATATGTACTGCATTCACCGCCGCGCATCACTCGCGTGATACACACTTCACGAATATCGCACTGTCGCACAATCACGTAATCAAGCAGGTGAGGATGACCGCTTCGTCGACGGGTCCACGTCGTGATGTCGCTCGCATCCAGCTGGAATTGGGTGTTCGTGATAGCCGGCTCGTGAGTAGCACACAGGCGGAGCAGACGATCACCATTCTCGTTCACTGAACCAATGTCGTAGGATCCGAGGACTCTCGGCCAAGCTACCGAGTCGCGCCCGACTCGAGCGTTCAAGTCACCCAACACAAACAGTCGATCAGTCACCGGCACCGACTGAATTGTGGCAGGCAGTTGATCATAGACCTCATCCTTTGTATGATCAATGTGACACATAGTTGGACCATAAACACTAACAAATGTCGCACACTTACCTCGACCGAATCGCAGGCGCATAGATGCACATTGTACATCGAAGTTAATAATGCATTCTGTCACCTCAAATCCACATAAAATAAGAGATGAGTATAAGGTAGCATGCATTGGTCTACCGTCCGCATGCTCTGGCTTTGGTTAAGTGTTGTTTAAATAACTTTAGAGCAACCACTTCGCACTGCGTTGGTCAGCAAGTGACTGATAAATCTGTTTCACTGATCGCTTGATCTGTATATGGACGTTTTTGCCAATGCTGTTCATTCCACTGATACCTATTTATCATACGTAAATTACGAAATAATCGCATCAAGTTTGTGAGGCAATGCTAATTGTAATGCAAAAACTATCATGATTCTTATGGATGTTGGGATATGTGGAATTAGTAGGAGAAGACGAGAACGTATGACTCCGATCTCATTGATTTGCTACAACAATGACTTCTAAAGGCTTAGAGAGCTTTTAGATGTGACCTGCATTAAAGTCTATGGGAGTTATAACGAATGGATATGTTTGGAGTCAAGTTCTCCTCTTTTTCTGTTAATGTATCACGATGTTAACGGTCATTTACAGGACTGCTGTATAACCCCATAGACTTCGTCCCTCAGAAGATTACAACCCTCAATCTGATACGAACGATTGTTTAAGATAAGGTCGTTGTTAACACGGTCTTGGATAATTAAAAATTCTGCTGGGTGTCGTGAGTGTTAATCAACGGCTCACCTAACTCTCTTCCTGGTTCCACACAGTAAGGTATCAGGCTAGGTTTGGGGTGCTTTCGAACAGTTGAGTGAACTCTAAGTAGAGTTGTTGGTACTGATCGTAAAATGCTGGGAGACTTTCCGGTTGTTCGCGTTTTGCCCTACTAAGCCCCAAAAATCCCAGTGTATAAAATAAACCGGTAGGCATTTAGAACGGAATGTTATACTTGTAGAAGTAATGATAGAAAAGAAAGAAATATCACTTGTCTGACATCAGAAATTTAATCCTAAGCATTATGATCCCGGAACTATCCCGATGTATTCTCTTGGTTCACCTGGCCCACCGACAACATGTCATGTGCAATCTCCTTATCATGGGTAACGGTGGCTTTGATTGGTGCCTGCAGGCTCGCGCTCGTTTGTCAGTGCGTGTGTATGTGCGCCGGCGTGATTGATGATCATGCGGGTTACGGGTTTGATGGTTGCTTTGATGGTTGTTTGTGTCGTCCTTACACCCGCGTCAGAGTCTGTGTCGTTCTCTGACTTTCTTTCACCCGCTACAACGCACTGTACGTGTATACGCTGTCAAACTGGTCAACTTTTCCGTGCCTGTCGAATATGATGGCTAGGCGAACAAGCGGCTAGCTAACCAGCCCACCATTTGACTGGCTGGTCGGTAGATCGGTCATCGACGGACAACAGAAAGAAATAAACAGTTCCACAAAGTTTGCGTTGGCATTCTGACATGAGGCCGCGTGTACATTGAACACACACGAATAGACGGGTGTACAATGATTGATTACCCTGTCTATGTATGTATATCGAATCTTGTCAACCGATGACCATTTGCTTGAGCTCCCACACATAAACCGTTAAACCAAACCTAGGCTACCATATCACAAATGATAGGCGAACTGCTAACTTAAATTATCAGGATATGCAAACTCCGTCGGTCAGTCATCTATCAGATACTGATAAATAATAGGGGGTTTTAATTGATACAGTCTGAACATTATTCCAAGTTAAGTGCAGCTTTTGCATTCACTTAGACTTCTCAACCGGTTTCTTACAAGTTGCCTAAAAGAGCTCTTGTGTTTTGCACAACTGCGTTGTAGACGGTAGATCCGAACCTGGCCAACCAATCATCAGATTGCCAATAGATTTTGCAGTTTACACTCTTTCTGCCGTTAACATTTTTGTAATATTTTTTCAGACGACTTGCTAACAATTCAATCGGTAAAGCTTTCTTCTGCTGATAGTAAGTAAGTTACCCCTTAATGGTCACCGTATTGATGACGGCCCTAGTTATGTTCCCAGGCAGATCACCATACATCTCCCCGTTTGTGAACGGTATTCGTCCATATAAAAACTGTCCATGAAGACATGCTCTCATTCCATTCCAAACTAGTCAAACATTTTCCTTGAGATGGTATCTGGCTCAACTACATTGATAATTGATGTACTAAACATGTTTCTTATCAGCGTATACTAACTCTGATTTACTTTGATACTATCCCCTTTATACACAATAGGTAAAAATACGATAAACGAAAAGTTTAGCGTTCCCCAACTTTAAGAATGCATACTTCGTTATCAAAAACGTATTTACTACAACTTTTGGATTGTGTACGGAAAATTACATCGATAGTACTAATAAATTATGTAACGGGAAACAAGAGAAATAAACTGTTTTGTTCACGGTCAGTACAAAGCCCTTACTTTTCATTTACTCTAATGTGAAATGTAAGTTATGTAATGTATCGGTAGTTAGCATCAATTCATGAAATTCCTGTCATTATACTTACAGTCAGATATGTAACAGATAGACAAACTACACTGTTTAACATGGTCTGATTATTTTTATAAACTGCCTAAAGTTTTTTTGAGGTTTCCTTTGAATTCGTTGGGATAATTTTGCATTTGTATAGGAGTAACCTGTAAAAGTATTGTTCTGCTTTCTACAGTCGTAATGGAATACTTTTCACAAATTGTACTCAATCATCGAGTCCAGCATCGTTTATATGTAGCATTAACGGAAAAGTATGGTTCATTGATCAGCCGTTATTTTCAACCATTTTCCTCAAAAACTATAGTTAGCAAACCAGTAAGTATTCTAGTATTCCTCTGTAGGCTGTCATTTAAAAATCACTGCGAACTGACCTTGACATAATTAAATTTCCTTCATTCATTTTCTTGTTCAAAGGATTGACAATGTAGCGACCGCAGAAAACATACTATTTTGATACAATGATGCGATCTTTGAAATGCCATGCTTTGCATAACTTTTCACAAAATCTTTACAATGTTCAGACGTAAATAAGACAAGAATGTACGAAATTTGTTCGCGACAGAAGTTTGTTAAGTCTAACATGATTATGAGTTTATAACTGAAATTGAAATCAGGTCGCATTTATCAAGTGAGAAGGATATCTATCAGAAGTTTTCCCGTCATGAGTATTGTTGCAAGTCATAATGACAATTGTCTTCAAATTACAGAGCGTATAACCAACGGTTAAAATAGAGCTTGAAACGGAAATCCAGAAAATTTATTTCATTTTACAGGCGTTTATCTACATGCGGATGATGCTAGAGGATAAGTGGATCAAGATTCAAGTATCCAAGACTCCAAACAAACAGGCTGAATCAAGTTTTTCGCACCAATTTTCAACAATTACGCCTCCGAAAGCAACTCAACTATTTAGAACATCAACAATTACTAACAAATTATAGTAGAATACACAAACAAGATTTTATAGAAACTATATGGAGCTAACCGCTTAGAAGATTATAGACAATGATCGCAACTATCGAGAAATCACAAAGAGTATTGTGTTTAGTAAGAATATGATACTGGGGTTTAAATGTTTTTGGATAAACTTCAGGTTACGTTATTACGAATTTACAAGGAAATTAATATTGTCAGATCATATGAGTAGGGTTAACAAGCGAGTATTGAACCATACAAAAACAGTCAGTTGTATCAGGAAATTTCTGTCAACAGCTGAGCAAAAAAATTACTTACTCTTTCAGAACTGTTTAAGCCGAATAATATGATAACATGTACCGAAAGGAATCTTGAATCCTCACTTAGAACGTGCATCTTTACACTAGTTTTGGTCCAGGTTGTATGCAGGAAAATAAGGCGGCGATCATTTAAATGAGAACTCGAAAGAAACGTTATTATTAGGGAGCAGAAAAACAGATAAATTTCCCGTAATTAATCGTTTGATTCTTATAGCCGACCAGTTTTCGAGATTTTTCTCATCTATGCCTCATAAATAGCAGTTATCATCAGTTGAAATCTTAATCTGAGCGTCGCGTGTGAAACTGAAACTGACAACTGTCTGATGTATTTAGACCTACCTGCAAGTCAGCGGGAAGACGGTTCTATTAAAAAAGCTGTCTACAGGGAATCCACGTGGTAGGGTCAATACATGAACTTCGATAGTTTCACACAAGTTCAGTATAGACGTACACTAATGAAGATACTATTTACACCGGCAAGACAGATCTGAATACAATACATTCCCACGGTAGGCCGGTTTAATTTAGGCGGATCAGGTTGCAAGTTCTTAACGTAATTCTCATTAATGTCTAACTGCAGTCCATTTATTGAATAGTTAACCGTAAGATGTATGGATTTGTTTTACCGGCGCAAACCGCTGTAATCAAACTACACAAGTGTCATGATCAAGAACCCAATGAAAAATCGGAAAGTTTGAATGTAACTAAAACCCGAAAACAGCCTACTGCCCACTTGTTGTGAGCAAATTCTAGTACGACGACACCGAGACCACTTGTTGCCATTGATTACTAGCATCTGGATCGTAGGTGAAGGGCTGATCTAACTAAAATTCATCTCGAAATAATACACAGACCGATTGGCTTTCACCTAGAGTCCAAATTGTGTGGATGGACCGGTTAAGTGTAAGCGGTGTTTGTAGCTTACCTCGTTTTAACAACCGTTTCACATGCATGACTTCATCCTTCAAACAGTCAAAGACTTTGACCAAAATATGTAAATTTTAGTAGCGATATTTACAAACTACTGAAAGCCAAAACACAGGTGAGGGGAGAGATATTGACAAACACATTTTTATTTATTCATCTGTGAACAAGTATAACTAGAAAGAATCGCCTCACAAGTTGGACCCTCATTTTGCCCCAAACCCACTTCAAAGATTGCAGTACGTTGTGGACCACTAACCCTAGTGTTGTATGACAGGCAGTTTCGTTGGGAGTAGTACACTACTCACGAGCAGTATAATACCCACAAGCAGCATTCAGGAACAAAAGAGCAAGCTCCGAACGCCAGGAAGACGACGGACAAGAATAGACTATCGAAATAGTGTACACGTGCTATGGCAGAAGTTTAACCAAGCGGGATGACAACGTACTACCATCCGATGTATGTGAATGCATGTCTGACGTGCAAATGAGTGTACGCGTTTGTGGTTTGCTTTTTGATATAAGAGACGCTTGGCCTGAGAATCCCTTTATTGAGCAAACTCCTGCATAGTTCATGTCAAAAAACAAACCACAAACGCGTACACTCATTTGCACGTCAGACATGCATTCACATACATCGGATGGTAGTACGTTGTCATTCCGCTTGGTTAAACTTCTGCCATAGCACGTGTACACTATTTCGATAGTCTATTCTTGTCCGTCGACTTCCTGGCGTTCGGAGCTTGCTCTTTTGTTCCTGAATGCTGCTTGTGGGTATTATACTGCTCGTGAGTAGTGTACTACTCCCAACGAAACTGCCTGTCATACAACACTAGTAGATCTCCAAATGTTCTCGCGACACCCGAAAGCACACAGTGGAAGTAGTCGTATGTTGTTTTGATTAACAATCAGCCAGAGTCACTTGATCCTGACAGGGAAATCTGCTCCTTGGTTATTTTTTGACGTAACCTCAAACAGACAAACTTCAGTTGTGGGCATCTATTGAATATGCCAAATATTGGTTGGCAGAATAAACAACTTACGACTAACCATATCGGGAGAAGACAATAAACATATCATTCCATTCATGCAATTTCTAGCTTTTTTACATATAGGACTTTAGGGGTATGTCCTGTCCAGCGAAATAATTAGGTGCAAGTGTAATCAGGTAACCGGTGTATATATTCTTGGCATCGATTCGCGTCAACATTGTACAACCAAACTCACAGAACTAGACAACCTAGTAGGCTACATCTTAAATGAGATTGCATTTTGCGGATGATGAAACAAGAGACATTGCCTTCATGTGAAATTTTCATCAACTACTCTGTCTGATTTGAGCAGCTTGCTCACTTGATAAAATCAAACGTTTACACATAATTCAGAGATAAATCCGTGTATCTCCAAACGTAAGGCTGTCAATTAGTATTCGTCTATAGTTTTAAACCTATCTGACTGATGTACAACAGTCCTAAATGTTGCAGTTAAGCCGAATAAATGATAGTCAATGCAATATCAGTCACACGTAATTGTTATTAATTAATATACAACGATCGCAGTTCCTTGTTACTAGTTGTACTCATCGGTTTGAAAAAGTTTTTGCTTTAATATATGTCGAATTTTACGTAAGATGTCTATCAATAGAACAGTGTTTCCTGTGGTGAGTGTTGCGAATTCATAAAGGAGCAGTAATCGATAAGTGAACAGGAAGGAAGCAACAGCGGACGCTCAGATCTCTAAAAATAGGAAAACATGAATAACTGTAAGTAAGCGAAAATATACGACTTTTACTTCGTAGTGTTACACGATGAAACCTATTTCACTATTTAATGATCAAATAAGGTGTAGCATACAAGCCGGCCGTTTACCGCTGGTTGTCCGTTACACCTACGGACCAACTCTGGGGCAACGTAGAGATACCGAGCTACAGCGTTCTTCCGAAGCACAGGTTCCAACAAGTCATGATAAAGGAAACAACAAGAACAAGCAGGAGCCAAAGGTCCAGTAAGCCATGCACACGACTTACACAAACGAAAACTAAAACGGCGCCGACAACACAACAACACGCTCCGTCACCAATTCAACTTCAACTCGTGCGCGACTGCTGGTTTCGGTAGCACATTACAAAGGCACGTTACGTTCAGGAAGTCAAAGAGGAGGTTGCATCTTATTAAAGAATCTGACAGAGTGGTATTTCGGCAATTTTGTGAAACACTACACCAGCACAAACCAATTTGTCAATCTGGGCATAATCTTCACTACATTTACGGGTTTAAATCACAACGTTTGAGGACGCACTATAACTTGGAGATGTACTTTACTAATAACAATAATACTAGTATTATTAATGATAGACAACACATGAGCAGCGCTATAATTGTTCGTATGATCATATCCTTATTTGATGATTTTCCTCAGTATGTTTGGTATTGCACCTACAAAGTAGTCAATATAGGAATAGTTTTCAGTCGGTTGTTTGGTACACTACACACAGTACCTTAAAATACCCAAAAAGGGAGAGTTGAGAAAGATTTTATTCACCGTATAATGTTTTTGGGTCCTTACGGCTATGTCGTCGCATTAGGTACGCTTGGGTTATTTGACTAAAATTGGAAATCGACTTCATATGTGATCATTAACATGTCGAGATTGATTTCTCAGAAAACAGTTGGCAACATATCTTCTATTCTGAAGTTCTCAATTGCTATTTTATGTAACCATTTGCATTTGGTTGAACGTCAAATTATTTTCTTAACCGGCTCAACATTGCCCCTTCGTATCATGGTAGCTACATTCATTTAAGGACAAACTGACCTCTTACCAATCTCTGAAGTATATTTACATCAATGCGGCATTCATATAACAATGGTGTATTGTCTAGCAGGTTAGTAAGACGTTTTGTCAGTTTACTGTTAGAGTCTTGATGTCTATTGTGTCGTTCATTGACCCACTAACAAACCGCCATCCGAGAAATTCACAATACTTTGGGATAGAGATAGAAAATAAAACATGTAGCTGTGAACCGCTTTGTATAACTGACGCATTATCTCTGTGACAGGACAGTTTGTACATGAGGAATGCTGATTGAGAATAATGGGTTCATCCGCTGATAAAATTGATCTTCAGGAACAAATGAAAACGTGAGTGACTTTTAGAAGACATTAATTTCAGCTGAACGCTGGATTTGCCATATAACCAGACGGAGTGACGTTGAACGGAATAGTGTCATCGCGAAATTTAAGTAGTGTATTCAGTCGTATACTTCGTAGTACATATTCTTCAGATGTTTATTCCATCTAGTCTCCCACTTCACTATGCAGCATAATAGAGGACGGGAGAAGAAAAATTCACAAACTCATCCACGACTGTCACAAAATACAACGATTTAAGAGTATTTTCGTACAGATTCCAGATATATACCCCCAAACTGATACTCCCCCGGCAGGGCTCGTCCTTGTTACGAGCCAAGTTTCTTAACTGCTCGGCTGTCAGTCTCCTCAATACCGCTTATGACGGCAGAGTTTGAATGTGGTTGTGTAACTTACTCTTAACATCGTTCATGCATACGAACACAGTCTATTCCGGATTGCAGGTACTTCTGCATTGGCTACGGCAACAAGGGTGGAGAATTGAGTTCACAATGATTCTTGATTCCAAACTTCAAGTCGACTCTCCAGGATCAACTTCATCCTTGTATGGAATCATCACTTCCTACAAACGGGATGAAAAACAAGTTGTAACTCAATTGCATTCAAATTATCCCAACACAAACAGTGTCCGAAGAAATGATAGCCGAGGGGATTACAAACTTGGCTGGCAACGCGGAAGATTATCAGTTGGATCTCCCATTCAGACTATTTCTATCTGATGATTCCAGACAGGGACAAAGTCGGTCGTGGAGTATCGGCTGGATAATAAACGTCGAGAACCATCACAACCTCCAGTTCGAAACGTTGTTATCGTAGCTATTGTAAAACTGGCAAACTGGGAGTAGTTTGTGTCCAGCCGTACAAACGGAGCGGAAAGCAAACGGTAACGCAGTTGAGGATGTTAGTAACACGGTTTCCTCTGCAATGGAAGTCATTTCCTTTGGTAATGTGATAAGTGAATCTTGTATGGCGAATGAAGTATGCCGACGATATAGCATAAGTCTGGGCAATGTTGACAACCGTGTTGGTGTTATTACTGATTCTGAGCTTAATTATTAGAACCACTGGAATTATTGACAGTCTGTGGATCGGTGAAAATCACACAATGCTTAACTATACATGTGTCTACACACTAAACGGTAGTAAAAGAACCTACATTATAAAAGAGACAGACAAGATGAAGAAAAGCAAGCAAACAAACAGACAAAATGTTTCGTTTCGGAAATGGTGATGTTTAACGGAACATGAATGAAAATAGGGTTAAGTTGATTAAATTATAAATCGTGATGTATGACTCAAACATGTCATAGAAGCATGAAGTAGACTCAGTTAAACAGGTAAAACCTTGTTGGTACTGGAAATAGAGTTGTGTTACTTAATTGTGTTACCTAGAAGCAGTATAACTCCTCAATGGTTGAATGAGCCACAATTGTGAAACATCTGAACTCCGATGTGGATTCGAACCAGCGGCAGAAGCAGGATGTCCCAAACGCAAGGAACACCCGGCCAGCATCAGAGTTGTCTTGACAGCCAGGCTGGATGGCGGCTCGAGCTGGTTTTACTAGTGTATCCGTCAGATCCTTGCTTAAGTTCATCTACTGATGGGTTTGTCATGATAGACTTGGATGGAGCATTTCAGGTTGGACATAACTTAATATTGATAGGAAATTTTCCGCATTTCAGGCGATCTTCTCATCTAAAGGCGAACGCATTTCGTCCAACATTGTATAGCAGTTCACTTACAGTTGCGGCGATGTTTACATAGGCAGAACAGATGGAAAAGATGGACAACTGCTGCAACGAGTAGACGGTTGAACTAAATGACGGAGCACCTGTCTCAGCTTATCGAACCGGTTGCTTGAAATTCCACGCCAGTGACTGCAAAGCAGACAAAGAAAACAGATCACCAAGTTGACCAAGTTGGCCCACTTGAACTACTGTAATAGAAGCGAACCCCGCAGTTACCGGTTTTCCTCACACCGATCAGCCGGCCTGAGGTGCACAAAATTGGCTAAGATAAGCTATCCGACTGTCGCCGCCGTGATTACGTAATACCTGGCGTGATTGTACACTAATCTAGCCACTGGTTGTTCTTATTTTTGTGTCCAAGCGGAGGTACTGTTTTTGCACCCGAACCTGAAATTCGCAGCAATGGGGACGTTGTCGACAACTGTGTAGAATTCTCCTACTTGGATAGCACCTTGTCCACAAATCTGTCCAAGGACCACCAGTTAAGGGCTCGTGTAGCAAAGGCTAGTACTGCTTTCGGACGTCTTGAAAGACGTGTCTGGAAGAACCACAGCCTGAAGTCGGGCGCTAAGTTTTGTGTCTACCGCTCAATGGTGCTGTCTATACTGCTATTCAGCAGTGAAACTTGGACACTGTATCAGCGGAACGTGCGCTATCTGAGGCCATTCCATTCGCAGCGTCTAAGACGCATCTTGTGTATTCGGTGGTCGGACGTGATTCCGAACATTGAGTTACTGCAGCGAGCAGACATGGATGGGATAGAAGCCATGCTGGTGCTGAAGTAGCTTCGTTGGCTAGATCGCGTCCGTCGGGTGGGCGATGATCGTATTGCGAAGCAGCTGCTGTACGGACAACTGAGATCAAGTAAAATAAATCCTGATGGTCAAAATATGAGATACCTGGATGTTATCCAGGCAAGTCTTTCACGCCTAACATTTATTTTAGGTGTTGGGAAGACTTGGTGTTGATTCAACAGTTTGAAAGAATATGATCCAGACAGACGTCCGAAGGCTCATTGAACAATTGTGGTGCGGCCGTGAATGTAAGCGGGTGATACGCAAGAGAAATCCCGGTGCCGTAGGTCGTGGTGACGTGACTACATGGCGTTGCGATATGTGCGGCCGCGAATGCGCTGGTCGTTTGGGATTAGTCGGCCATCAGTGTACTCATAGTGCACCGTCAGCAAAGAGAAAACGAGTACGTTAGACTGAAGTAGGATGTATCAGTTTTATCCCTATCTTTTCCTGTTCATATCAACCAACGACTACCGTCGTTTGGTAATCACCCGCTCCCCTAATCAGGAACCTGGTTGTCCGTGGTCTTTTTATCCTTGCATTGTTTTTAGCGTTATCCGTGTATTGTACAATGAATAGTTTCTTTGTTTTCTTGCGGTCTAACCTTGCACTTTGATTTTACTCCATCTCATCTCTAGAGTGCACTAAAATGTGCTACAATAATAGACTGCCTTTCCCATCATGTTCTCAATACTTTCTTCCTACTGTAGGTTTTGTCTCTCTGTGTTTATTTCTCTAGAAGTAGTGATTTCATTTCGTAGCTAACCTAACAACTAGCTAACCAGCAATGGCATGCTGAACCCACAGGCCTCACACACACGCTTCCTGATCTTATTCCTTTGGTGTAACACCGGACACGTGGTGTGTGAGTAGAACCACAAGTGGTTCAGCTCAAGCCAGTTGCATTGTTGGTTAACACCAGTGTTCTTTAGCTTGGGTCACTGTGACAATGTAATCCGAAACGAATGCATACTTTAGGTTGCGACTGATGAGGGTAAGCGAAATGTTAATATGTTGTGGCGTTTGTATTCTTTCTGTCCGGATGGAGCGGTTAAAGAGTACTAATCGTTTCAACTTTTATAATGTTTTGAGTTCGTGATCAAAACGTGCAAATGAAACATTATTATCTCGCGGTATATGTTCTCTTCCATTATTGGATATAGATTTAGAAGCAAACCTCAACATTGCAAGTGAGGGTTATTACAAACTCGTTCTTTTGTTATTAATTACGTCCAGCACTCCTTGCGCTTACTCACACGTGATGTGTCATCTGATATCCACGGAAAATTCACTCAGACTGGAGGGTGTTAACACGTGCGAATGTGACTGAGCGTCTTCATATGATAACTCGGTCGTGTATGATACGAGGTCCATTCCGCAGTACCGAGCTCGGTGGTTGGAGTTGTAGTTCCAGCCGTGGCAAGGACGTACAATGTTGAGTTCTAACAACAGAGTATAAGACTTCCTTTCGAAAAGGGCTGACTGGAAATGCTACGGGACTGTGTGATATGTACATGTGTTGTGATGTGTGTATATGACTGTGTGTGAGCTGTGAGCACTTGTGAGTTACACTTATCTTACTTGCAAGTACCCCAGTAACCACCATCCCACTCAATCTTCAACGGTGCATGCTTAGAAATGCCACAGCGGACAGTGGCGAGGGGGAAAAACCGTTAAAGCAAACCCGGTTTATTATGTTTTGTTTTTCGTTTAGATACATGCAGCTCTACTGCATACGCTCACACACACAGACGTGCGCCCGTTCACGTATGCCGTATCATGATTGATCAAGTCGTAAATAACTCGGAAACTGGCTTTTCCAGATATGAGCAATCACGTAATTCCCTTGCGGATCGGAATGAGATACATTTTGACGGGTTGCAATGCATAATCTATCCATCACTTGAGTCAACTCCGAACTCCGTAGAGAATAGTTTATTTCAACCCCTCACTGTTGTTCCCATAAGAAACCCTCACACCATTCAAGCGCCTATATGTAGGCTGAGTGGGACACACAGGCACGGAGTTGGTTGCTTTGATTGTTGTTTTTCTTCTAATTGATAAGCCGGTTGTCATTTGTGCGAATGTGCGCACTCGGCTTAGTTTAGCTCCGATTCTTCAGCATGGTCTGCATGTATACGTGTGTGTGTGTGTGTGTGTGTGTGTGTATTCGCCAACACGACTATACTTATTCCCCGACTAGGTTACGTTATCTAGAATGAGCGATCAATCTGTCAAGATGTCCAAATTGCGACTGACATGATCAGAGAACGGGCGCACGCGGGTTTCACAAAGGCGCAAGAGAGAGTGGGACGCGCGCGCAAAACAATGACCACATCGTCGGCATCGGGAAACATTCATTATTCGATGCAGAAGTGGTAGAAATGAGGGAACTGGCGGCTGAACTGGACCCCGTTGTCGATACTGGTACTGGTACGTAAGTGCGTGTACTCTGTTGTTATGGTGTTCTTTTAAAGTCCACATGATTGCTAAGGTTTAGAATATAAACCAGCGGACAAGCAAATGTAGATAGATGGGCATACAAACGGACGAGTGGTCGTGTGACACACGCGCTTTCCGGTTGTCTGAGATGGACAGCACTCATTTATCATCATCATCCCTTCACCTTGTCCAGCCAAAGAACAAGCATTCGAGTTTTCAGGCGCTGCCACGCAAAGCTATACAGCTACTTGCCAGTTAAAACACTGCTACAATCGTCGGAGGGACCAACAAACAAACTGAACGTTTTAGAGCTTAAGGTTGATAGACAAGACAACCGGCTCGACAGCACATGTATGGTGGTGCACCGGCGATAAATACTGTGGGTTGAAACAATGTTGATTTTAGGCCGTACGAATAACAGCACAAATTACATCAAATCGTCCGAAAACCGACCGCAGGGCTCACACATTTACTTGTCAACTTGACGTAAAATTGTCCATGTTATCTACATCTAACGTCTAGAATGACCTTGGTGTGAACTCATTTCAATGAACACTATAGATGCAACGTCCGCCCTTGAAAGAGTTCATCATTTTTGTCTTCTTGCTCATCCAAATAGCTGAGTAAACAATCGATAAGAGCACATGCCAACTAGTCAGTTGGGTGAAAACTCAACTAAAATTCAGTTGTTTTGTGCAACCGAGGTTAATGGTACACAATGTACTGACATAAACAGCTTAAACATTAACAAAAATCCCTCTAAGTCAACGGACGAAAATATTCTCGTCGAAATCTTCCTTCTGTCCTCGCCCACACTTATGCTTATCTCCCATTTCATACTTCTTTTCTCGTATCACCCTCTTGTTCTCTTTACTCTTAACATTCCCTCATGCTCTTCCTTTATTTTCTTTTACCCGGATGTTTCTTCTCAGTTTCTCAGATTTTTTGTAACATAACCATCTTTTCTGTGTTGTTACGTGTTCTTGTTATCCACGTGAAGATTTAATGTCTGACGATATTCCCGGTCACCCAAAAATGCATTGACTGTATTGTCATCCGGTTTCATTGCCAGATGCCGTCTTTTGCTCTACAAATTGATCTTTGTTTTATAATTACCATGGTCCACTTATCGCTCAAAATGAGCTTGTTTATGAAGCCATACGCGCGTAATGTGTACTTAAGTGTGTGTACCGAATTAGATGAGCAGCTTATTCCCGGCTGAATTCACATTGATTAGGACGAGAGTTGGAAGAGGAGATCAGACAATTTTACTCAATAACGTGCGTACACGATGAATGACCATAACTCACAGAAACAGACGTCCAATTGCTTTGCTAAACACAACGACTATTAACGACACGCATCTTGTCCAGATGGTCCGAATGAAGTAACCCCTGCCGCTGTATCTCACGGTACATTCTCATGGCTATCATTCGACCAAACGCTATCGTCGGCATGTTGACATTCGACTGGTCAACATGGGCATTGTTGTGTTGATTGAGTAGAGGAGATGAAGTTGTACATGCGAACATAAACAGAAATGATGAGCTCTGTCAGATTAGACCAACTGCGTGAAATGTTCGTGCCCCCCGCTGTAATCTTACTTTATATTGGAGGTTTCTCTAACTGTGAAAGTCACTTCTAGCCATTCATAATCTTTTAACTCAGAGTATACAATATAATAGATTCAAACGAATAGAGAGCACACAAGCATTATGTTTATTTTTCGTCATAAGCTGACTGACCGAAATGGGTAAGTCGAGCATAGCGTGCTAGTGCGTTAGTGGACGTCTGACGTGGACGCCCACATGCCTGATCTCATCGGCGGGTGACAGCAAACGAATGGACACGTGAACGTGCCAAGGCTCTACGTTGTGTGCATCAGCGTGGAAGATAAACTGAAACCTGGCAACAGAATCTTCACCTCTCAGACGAGCACAGCCTACAAACGACGAGCGACAGCTGATCAACAGTGGCCACGGACTGAAACCGACTCTGTGCATTGGTGAAACCTAGGATAACCTGTGTATAATCACTAACTGCTAGGCCTGATCGTCTGAGACAACTGGTGTGTTATATTGGGGGTTACGATTCAAGTACACCTAGACAGTCTGTTGAGAACCAGTTGGGATAACACCGGTCAAGGTAGACAATTTTGCACCGAGCATAATGGAACAATATACGTTTCGAAGTATGCATCAGATCAGAGAGTGAATTGCTTTTTATGTCAACGTCAGTCGTTTCGATATTGTAATAGGTCCACAGTGTGAAACAGAAAATTATAAATTTTCGAAAGTTGAAGCATACACATTTGAAACCGTAGCTCCATATTAACACCTCCTTCATGAAAGTTGTGGAGCGTATATAGTTCGTACAGATTAGTTCTAAATAGCCATACATAAATAACCCACCAGTAACCACAGAGTCCCTTGAGAAAAATAATGATGCCCAGCAAAAAAAAACATCCCAAAGGGTGCTCGTTAAAGTTGCAATATCAGATAGACCTGTTGACTAGCAAAGAACACTTTTATTGTCTGAACACGCTTAATCTGCAGCAAATTACCCAAGTCTGTTATGACTGTATCATCCGCAGTTGAATTTAGGCGAACACTTGATACCAAGTCCAGTTTGCAGATAGGCTGGTCATTTTAAACATTGCAGTAGAATGGAAATACTCTCGACTTCTCATTGTCGAGGCTAGTCAGCTGTTTCATGTTGTGTGTTACAGTAAGCTTTTTATATGCTCGAGAAGTTTTTATTCAACTCATCATCTCGTGACTATATGTTTCGCAGTCTTCCTACTGCTGACCTCTTAAACTGAAAGTTGTCTGTTTTCTTTTTCTAAACAGTCCAACACAGATTCAGATGTAACTCTTCTGTGAATTCAATGTACTGTAAACAAAAAATGTTGATGTAAATTTTCGTCCATCGAAAATGTGTGGTGTAGCCAGATGTTACTTGCTCGAAATGTTGTCTTTTCATCCATCAAAGTGGAAACAGTTCTGCCATCAGTTCAGAAATAAATGATATTTGAAAAAAACCAATAATAGCATGTAAGATGTCTTGCGCATTGACATTTCGTTCGTATCTCATCGGTTACTTTTGCGAAATTAACATACACATTATATAGTGAGGGGGCAAGCAGCTAGGCGAAATCTATCTAGTTATGTCTGAGATAGTCAGTCAGGTGACCAAAGCGGAAATAGCAAGATGCAACTGAAGCGTACTCATTAGCAAGTAAGTGAAATAGAACTGCCGTGGGTCAAACGGGTAATAGAAGTCCAGAGAGAGAGAGATGGTTAAAAATCCCTACAGATTGAACAGAATGGGTGGGATACGGTCACAAAATCTATACGGAGCAAACGGAATTAATAAGATGCACATCGATTTACACTGATTAAAAAGATAACGCAATATGGCTTTGGGATGAATAGGGGTGGTTCGATAGCTGTTAGACTGTATGAAGAATATATCGGTCTAAAAGTTTGGGTTTATAAAAATACGAACGTAAAATAGATTTAAAGATGCTTAGAGCAACAAAACGAATTAGGATAATAGCAAGCAGAAGTAGTGTTTACAATATTTATTTCGACAATTAAAGCAGACTGTTCGGAGTTTCATTCCTGTTTCAGAGAGGAGAATTTATCGGACGAGAATATTCTGAGACAGATACCGAGTAGGCTCCTTGTACTAACCAGTGCATAAACTTATGAGAAAACAGTGCACCGTCCACTGTTCCTTAGGTTGGTTTGCATCAAGAAGGAACCTGGTCATCTCAATGAATTTAGAAAAACAGTGTAAATACTTTGTCAACTTGACGATTTCACTTTTGAACGGTACTGTCCACCCATGTGATCATCGTTTAGAGTTATGAAGCATACGAACATAAAGCAGTGTATCCAGGCGGACCACGAAGGCACTTCAGTCAAGCAAGTTGTATAGAACAGAAATATGTGAACAGTGTTTGAGTTCTAAAAAGGATTCATCTTTAATTGTAAATGCCTGCTGACTATGTCATGAATGACATTCCAAACGTTGACCTCATTTTATCCCATCATAGTTTATTCAGCCCAGTCTGTCGGCCTGGAATTAGTGTCCGTAAAAATTGAGTCAAAACGTTTGCTTTGTTTTCAAGTTTCCATGTTTCTTGTCATGTGCTGGGGGATTATGTTTGACAGATACACTGTTGGTTCCTGACACTCAGGTTCCGACCCAGTTCTCTCTTCTAGCATACTGCACCACCTTTTCAATTTACTGTCAGCTACTTCTTTTACACCACCGTCCTGATGAATCGTGCATAATGGATTCATTCTGGACAATACGTCATGCAAACCTTCCAGTTTGGGCTACAGTTCTTATGAGTCCAGACAGTGGTAAGTGTGAACTGATGATCTAGTTATTTCATTTCTCCTTGTTGAGCTGAACATCCTAACCTTACTGTGTCCTTAAGTTGATATCTTTTTCACGTGAATTTGTAATACTGTCTGATTTTGATTAGCTTCTCGTTCAGCAAACAATTCTTTTGCTGAACTATTTCGGTGGTGGTCATATTTCAGTGTTGTGTTCAACTAAGTCTGATGAGTCCACCGTGTACGAGTTGGGATACCAAGCGTCTTGTGTTCACCTGAACAAATGCTGGGTGGGAAGAACACATTCCAGGTCTTCCCCTGTGGCCATAAACCATTCCTTGAATTCTGATAGCTGAGTTCAGTGAGTGAATTCATTCTTGGATGGAATGATGTTTAAATATTTCTGATTTTAAATTTAAAACACCGAGTTTCTTTGAACCACTACATCAATAACAATAAAGGAAATGCGTCGTGGGATGTTAACATTTCGTTTACTCTGTTCATTCACCAACGTAAAACATTACAATACATAAGACGTGCGAATAGCAACAACGATGGAAACGATCAGCAGTTGGGTTTATATGAAACAAGGACTATTATCAGTTTCAGGGCAGACAAACTGCGTGAGTCAATAGTTTATACACACACAGAACTGGACGGTGAGTATTGATTAACATTGCCTCGGGGGCAGCAAGCCATTTCGGATTCCAATTAAGCAACAATACTTGAGACGAGTTGGCGGGGTGAACCAAGTGACCTCTTTCCATGACGTGCTTTGCAGTGGATGAGGTCGGATTTTCAACTGCTGTATGCGCTCCCGCAATTTTTACTTCAGACTATCGCCTGTGACAGGTCGATGCGACTCTTGTTATTCCTAGCTAGGCTAGGGTGTTTCTCGCCACCACACATTCCGTTGTAGATGTCATCTAGTATGAAGTCACAATCCAACAGACTATATTTCAACAAGAATGTACTGGTTACCGACAGTGTTTAACGAAAGTCGGTCTGCACTATCGATCCATCATTGTTCCTCGAATTCGGAAGTAGGAAATGGATACGAGATTTACCACGTTCCCTAGCTATCGCCTTTCAGTAAGTTATCTTGATGTTAAGCCATTAGACGACATTAGCTTGCTGCTGTAAACTCTGCTGCCTGTGGGTCCTTCTAAACTATCAAGCTGCTCATGATAAACATCCCTTTAAGAAGCCACTTTTCTAACTGTGATCAAGAAGGACGTCCAGCGAAATGAATGCTAGTTCCACATAGGTGATTGATGCATACCAATGTTCACTTAGGCCTGATGCCCACCGGGTCATTTTGCTTTTCGGGTCCTTTGCAGCCCTGGTACAATCACGATGCTTAGAGTGTACCTCTGCGGATAGTGGTTTACGTAATAGCATTCACCGCCACTTGTTAGTGTCGCTCGCTTTTCAGGTAGTCCCCAGTGGTTGAACACGTCTGTTTTATATATTTTACTTCTTTGGCACACCTGTTGTTTTCATCCCTTTCTTAGCTTCTAGTTCAGGGCCGAGAGCACTCTAATCGTCAGTATTTTCATTGATAACAATTTGATTCTACGTTATTCAACAATGTGCCCCAAGACACCAAGGGCGTCATTTCCAGTTGTGACTAGCCATCATTGCTCGAAAATTCAGCGTCTATAATCTATCTTAAGTTAGCACCTGGATTTGCGACATGGTCAAATTACACGGCTGCATGTATTGTGATATCATCTCTCAACATTGTGCCGCTCAGACGAACAAGGGCTGAAGGGTGAACGGAGCTCGGGATAACTTGAATTGATTTTGTTTTTCTCCCACTATGAAAGTGGTTTTCTTAGGAGCCCCGAGGTTGACAGTCACTTATCAGTATCCGGATAGCAAATCTATTAACGCGAACTGCTTCATATATTCCACAATAATGGTCATCGAGGATATTTGCACAATCGTATTCTGTGGTAGCGCGTACATTTTTCGAAAGTTTATGAAGATACATTAATTCCGTTTGTTTTCTTTACCCACAAATAAGGTGCAAGAGGGTTCTTAACATGAGACCTTGATCGCCCTGAGCCTGTTGATTTCCTGAAAGAGTCAGAGAATCGTCATTTTTGTACAGTTTGGTCAGCATCTGTGGAGGTGAAATTTCTACTCCAAAGACCATCTGTCTAACATCTGGAAATACATAAATCTGTGTTTCTTTACTCATTTGCCCGCCGCATTCGCACACCACATTAGTTTACAATGTCGACGATCATGTTATGCTCTCCAGCCAAGCTGATCGTCACTGATGTTAATTCACAGTTTTTCTTCACAAGAAGTCAACGAGTTAATCTTCCCATATCGACTATGTCTTGTTCTGCGCCAAAGTAAACCTCTGCTGAAATTTTCCCATGTACAGTTACTTTTTGACCGGCGCGACAAAAAGAACAATCAAGAAACACTATTTGAATATCTTTTAAACAGGAGGCCGGAACACCTTCTGCTTCTGCCTTCCTTAGTTCCTTCATGTTTGTTTAATTTTCTGTGATACTGCTCTCAACGCATATGGATCCACTCCCGGGTGCCTCACTGTCATCTGAATTTCCTCAACTGCTTTATTGTCAGATTGGTTGCTTGACTGCGTCAACACCAGTTACGTACATTCAGTCTCTCGAATGATATTCGCATAGTCACCAGTGTTCATTGGACGAATGACTTGAATAATAAAGACTTGTTCATGACCACTCAATAAGTGACTTTCATAACACTAGTCCACTAGTACTTGCTGCCTAGATGCATCATCTAGTTCAAGTGACGATCTGTCCAACAAGGTCCTGCCAATAGCAACGCACACCAAAAAGACTAGTGTCGTTTTGAGCTGTTACAGCTGGCAGTGGCCAGTCGGACGGAATGCCGAGCACAACCACCATGGTATCTCTTACAACGCCAACCGAAGTTCCATTTGGAGCACTACTGCTGTGTCTAGCACCGCCTCATCCTGTTCATCGGAAATTTCCAAAGGGTCACCAGACTCGTCCGGTCGGTCTTGACTGTGATCATCCTAACTGTATATCAACAAGCTTCCTGGAAAGCTCGACTCTCGCCACAGTCAAACGACTGTGACCCGAAGGTTATCGTTTTTGATTCAGTCTTGGTGTCAACTGTTGTGTTATCAAAAGATATCTGAACTGAAAGGCAGCTTTCCGCCAAATATCAGGTACGTGACATACAAAAATAACCGCACGAACTCCGCTTACACTCTTTTGAACTGCTGGCACAACTCGACATCTACCGCCGGTTGTATGCTCAAAATACGCACATATCCTGGACTATTGATCTCAGCTTCTAAGTTTCTAGCTGCTGAGGATAGCCACCAATTTCATTGTGTGTCGTTCTTTCAGCAATGTTCCGTAAAATTCGCCGTAAATTTATACGCAGCAGTATTCACCGCAGCATCGACAGTTGACTGTTGACTCGATTTGCTCCTGATAAAGTTAAACATGGGCGCTCTTACATATCCTGTGTTTCAGGTCACGTATATTCATGCACACTGAACATCACCCACAACTGGTCGTAACTGTCGCATTCCCACAGGCATTCCAGTCGACCCCTTCTGAACAGCAGAAGCACTAGACTCGAGTTTCGCTCTCATTAGAGCTCGTCAGCAATGCATATCCTTGTCATTACCTGCACTAGAACTCCGGTCACGCTTTTCGTGAGGCAATCATGTTGACCAGTGCGCCAATGGCCTCACATTAGGCACGACCGAGTTATCATCGCAAGTGAACGATCAACCACTTTCACTTGTGAGTAATGATCAGGTTAACCGATCGCCTCGATAGGAGACACATTTACCGTCTGTTAACTCCAATCGACCAGCCCTCGACTGGGACTTCTCTCCAAGTTGAAATGACAGAAATCAATGACTTGTTAGGCGGTATTTGATTGTTGATGAGCGACAGGGGACTTCAGTTATCATACAAATTGAACATCATCCACAATTGATCGAAAGAGGCCGACTGGAAAGTCTATGTGAATGCGACAACTGCGATCAATTGTGGATGATGTTCAATCTATATAAAAAACCATAATTCCCAAACACTCACCACTTATGTTCAGTTAATGTCAGCTTAGTACACCATTAGCTCATGAAAAGAGGCCGTTCACAGCGTGCCAGTCAAATGAATT
>LUCH01001122.1:4658-21329 GCA_013368495.1 Paragonimus heterotremus
TTCCCTAACCATACTGGGATGTGTTCCGAGATCCGAAACTTCAGCTGCCGTTCCGTCATGCCAATGTAGTTGACCTGGCAACTACATGAAAATCGGTAAATGATATGGTATCTGAGGTTTTAGAAGAGGAACAGGAATCCGTTTTGTTGTATAGGTTAGTAATAGCTCTGCGGCATTATACGTGCGTAAAACAGCGACCTTCAATCGGCGTTGTAATGACGTACTGACATCATCCCCTTTGACATTGCCTGATTAGCGAACATATCCACTGTGTGTTTTCCTGATATGTCTAGTTTCACAATTAACCCCTATTTTCCGCTTTATACACTCTTGTTCTATAGTACGCACTTGATAATATGCAGAGAAATTTGCCAGGCCATTAATCGTACGCATTTACGTTTTTGACTGCTCTACTAAAATTTGTTTCGCGGAAAATGCTGCTTCACATGTTTGCTTTTATTTGGCACGCTCCATCAGAGGCGAACGTTGTCTCTTCTATTTGATTCATCAATGAAATTCGTGAGGTAAATTTCCTTCTTGTCTTCTGGTACTTATTTGTTTTTAAGCAGTCGATTTGCAGCATGATATTTTTGTTAGTATTGGCCGCCAAATTGGCTTGCAAATTTTATTGTTTACCAAATAGCACGGTAAATTCCTCGATCGAATCTTATTTTCAATTTGGTGGTCATTATTTGTCTACACATTCCTCGAAGACGATTCGGTCGTAACAACATCACGTAATCGAAATTTCTGACAACTGAAGGAATTGCTGATTTTTCGTTAACTATTATTGACCCCGGTATAGTCTGACTATCTATTGAGAAAGGGCAATTATGTAATTGTTTGTTTTTGATATTACATCATGATCTATTTGTGATTGTTTTAAAGAGTTGTCATAAAACGAAGGTAACCACCAAATGACCTTCCTATGAGAAAAGCATCCTGATATTACCAATATGTTGTTCACAGACGGAAAGTTGCATGAAAACGGAGTCAGTTAAGTTTGAACTGAGAGGCGATCTAACATTTTTTAAACAACCTGTTCCGTCTTAAGGGCTACGTGATACGGTCCAAATATTCTTTATGTCTCATTTAAACCAGATGTTTTAACTCCCACTAATTTCTCGGCGCGAACAACACTAATTTTCACCTTCTGAAGCGTGAATGAGAATCCCCAGAGATATTTGGGAAATACTGTGTAAACGCGTCTGTTATAGTGCAGTTGCTCCACACAATAAACTGAGATTATTCTGAGCTGTTTGAAGGTTCAACTCATTTCTTAAAGTTAGACTATAAGAAAGTTTGTTTACAGCTTGCACTTGGTGTTAACCATTTCAAACCTACAATTATCAACACTTCTTTCGACTAATTTCGGCATATCCTGTAACCCTATAGACCTAGTGTCTCTAACAAACTTTCGAGCGGTTACGGTTTTTATTACTACATAACTCAATAATGTTAAATTTACTAAGACGATGTGTTGATTTTGGCTGCTGGTAGCCACCAATCTAATTAGCCATTATTTTCAATATCTCAGGACTACTCTGACTGTAATTTAATTCAGAATGATTCTACATGTATCTGACGGTTGATTGCTGGCAACGAATTTGAACAACTGACAAATCAACCAGGTCCATTGATACACACTGACCCGACAACCAGTTTGAATGAGTTACGATCATTTGTGAGATTTTTAGTGAGATCACTTTCGACGTACCCAAAATCCTCAACTTCCTGCGACGTGAGAGTTACCTTGCTAGTACCACCGCGCCTGTTCACATTACCTCGTGAATGTAAATTTACTGCAAACTACTAGCATCAAAGTTAGTGTGTTGACGTAAGTATCACAGTTTAACTCGTAGCCGTATAATGAATCCTCGTCATCTCTACTATTGTAGACTACATTCACTAGGAGAACAATGTTTTGGCTACTACCGTTGGAAATGCCGCTCAACCAGTCTGACGCTTGTTTGAATTCTGAAGGTCGACTGGAATTTCCGTCAACATTTCTCCCTCTGGCAGCTGTCGTGCGGTTGTACTGAAGGTTCTCTCACGTACAGTTCCCCAGCGACCTTAATAGTTGCGTTTAAATCCTCTGGTGAACGATCCACAGTCTTCTCACTGTGACCTCCAATTCGCGCTGATATTAGGCTGGGGAAACTTTGGATGTACGAACACCGGAACTAGCATCGCGATAAATTCTTGATAAATTACGCCTGTTTTACACCTAAATTTACCAACAACCGAACCCGTGTTCATTTTTTGTTTACGAATGTTTCTGCGTGATAAGAACGATATTACTAAACTTTACGTGAATTATTACGCTTTTCAAGGTCCAAGGAAGTTCTCCGACTGCTTTCACAAAAACTCCCTTCTGTTTTAAGACGCCACATCAACTGACTTTGGTCCCTGTTGTGTCAAAATTGGCATCCTCCTGTGTGTATAGTCCGTCTGCGGACAAGTGATGAGTGTTGAGTCGTTGGCTAACGATTGAAGTTTACACCGAGTTAGGCGTAATCTGATGGTCCAGTAAATGACTTTCTCAATATCCATCGACACACTAGACCGTCTAACTTCGAAACGGTTAATGAAAAGGTGCCCGTAAGAACCGGAGTTGATACGGTACTAATGGAATGAACATATAAGAAAATTGGATCCCTCACCTCGAATGTCAAAAGTTCTCAGAAATCGTACAGAGAATGTGCCCGTACAATAAAATCGACAAGCAGGCACCTCATCAGAGCAGAAATAAGACATATGTTGCGATATGTTAACATTTCGTTTACTCTCATCAGTCGCAAACGTAAAACATTCAGTTATATACATCATACAGATAAGGGTAGACAGGGCAGGCACCGCTCAGTAACGGGGACGATGAAGCGGAATTGATCTTACTCAAACAAATGGTCATTCGTTGGGTCAGAGCAAAACGACTGCTCGTATATCGAGAAATGATAAAAATTATAAGGTACTCAAGAAAAAACTATAAAAGAGAAGTGTCTAATCTTTGTATTTAGAACTTCACAGGGCTCAGAAAGAATAACTGTGAGGAAAACGGTTGAAGTGTTTGGTGTATGAATGAAGATGGCTAATGCAGTTTATTTAAAAAAACATAAATGTAGGGTCCTCTTTCAACATTAACCAAACCAGGTAAGACAATCTCAAAGGCGATCCAACAGACCTTAACAAAATCAACAATCAGTTTGCCTATGCATGAACTCAACGAGAAGAGCTCGACGTATTCTAGACTGCTCATTGATTACATAAACATCTTCTCCGACCAAAATGAATCGTTATCATGAAATCGTTATCTAAAACTTCCACAGCCACAGTTCATTATCAGATTATCATATTCTTTGCTCATAGTTAGACAACTGAGAAACATAGAGTTAAAACGATTCATCAATTCGTGTTATTCTGAATTTGCGAAATTGAGCGGTTCAAGTTGCTTGATTATGCAGTCATGGTCTGCTTATGAACAGACACCAGTTCGTGATATTATACTCTTTCATGGACTTATTTTGTCATCAGGTCAAAATGGATGGCGTGCAAACATTAAACAGAGACATCGTGTACTAAGTCCGTAGCGAAAAACCGATCACGCCTGACGAAATTTTATGTTGTAGTAAATGAAACTGTTGTTATAAATACTCTTCAAAAGTGTTTATTTCAAGACTTGCTTTAATCACACATGGACATTTAAAAATCAAATCCCCAGCTCGTTGAACAAGAGTGAACTCAGATGTCGTTCGCACCACCAAGAGTTGTTTAAAGTGTTCTCATATCTTAAACGTTTACAGTAGAGTTCTTGGTTGGCGTCAAGTAAACCGAGGGAAGTAATCTATTTAGATTGTTGTACATCGTTTCTATCACAGCAGTACTAGTTGATGAGTAATCACTCATATTTTCGATAGCCAAAAGCGTTTCTTACGAAACGTCTAATACATTGTTAATAGCACTCACTTTGCCAGGGAATGATTACATGACGGGCCAGCACAAATCTGGTATCGTCATCTGTTCACTGTCTGTCGACGTCCACAGTCAAATGGATTGGCCGGAAACTTTTTCCGGACTTTGATAGACGTTATTAATGTTAAAGACTCGAGTTTATATAAGACTTATAAATTACTGTTTCATAAATATAATTTTGCTAACAACAGAAATTGTGAAGACGCTACAGTGCTGTTTGCCGTGTGGTTATTCTGCAGATGTTGCTTTTCAGATAGCGGCCTACGCTCTTCTGCCGAAATTGTTCTTGACAATTTTAGATTAAAAAATTGGATTATTGATAGTTACGACCAGAGTAGACAAAAAAGACACATAGGGCAGACGAAGTTCATTGTTGCCTACTAGGTTTGGTATATTCTAGCCAGATTACTAGTATCCAACTTCGTACCTAACCAGTTGTGTCACGTAATCATTATGGTGGCCTTTCTGAGTCCTGTTCATCATTTTGGTGTTACCGATACCTTTGTGAATAACACCTTTACTTAAATAGGCTGTTCATTAAGTCACACATTGACATTACAGTCGTCCTGCATCCAGAGTGTTGCCGTCCATCCCAAAGACCAAGGAGTTTTCGTAGAGTATTGGAAGTCGCAGTACCTCCTGACGTTGTGCGTACTGGTGCAAACGATTTGGACACATCTGAGGTTACCTGCATTCTGCGTGATCAGCTGACTGAATGACTGACTAACTAGCATTTGGTTGCGTTGTTTGTGTGTAACTATCACTTCGTATACCTATGTGCATATATGGGGCCTTAAGTATGGGCAACTGCTCACGTATGTCTGATTGTACACTTGTACAAGAATCGTCATCTGCAGTTCTTTTTATATTGGAAGTTATGTCGAGTTAAATATTTAATACACTAAAGCAAAATTATTCAGGCGTTACTACCACAAGTAAGGATAGATGTTCACGTTTGCCAGATTGTGACTGTAAACATTCGCATGTGTACAAACGAAATACAGACAAAATTTGTTGCTGTACAATTTCACAAGCGGCTGGAACTCAACGTCCCCAGACCTAGTGACTGTTTCATAGTATTCTAACACATCTATTCATTTTAAAATGGATCAGTCGAGATCACTGTCGAAGTAAGAAAGCACTTTTCATCACTCCCAATCAATACCAACTTTCTAACATAATAATAACATACTGTTATAAGAAATTATAATTGATATCTACTTAAAAAAACAGCGTGAACACTTACTACTGAATAATTGTGCAGTAGTTTCGTGTATATCAAAAATATTTTTAATTTTCATGCCGCAACCTCATTCGACTGACGAAAAACATTGAACACAGCACTGCGAAGTTCATCATCCACAATCAAGTAGCCGATTGTATACGCCACACACGTCATATAAGAAAGCCACTTAAATTGGATGAGTGTCTCTACAGAAATTACACGATCAAATCTTGTAGCAGTCAAAAGTAAATAAGCCAGTGTGGCCGATATGTAAGGAGCCCACAAGGCAATCGATAGAGCACATGTAACCATATTCAGCTTGATAGCCGTTCTTTCAATCATAATCTTTTTCAGTTTCACTGACTGCTGTAATCTCGAATCCTCTTGGATGCTTAAAGTGGATGGTCTACTTGCAAAACTTGTGCCTGGTACCACCGTTTTAACAACATTCACGTCATATGATGTGGAACTGTCTTTGACCTCGTCCAAAATTCTCTCAGCATTCACTACAACAGCGTAACATCCACCGGGTTCTTCATACGGTTTTTTGCCTGGAGGCTGCTGTCCCTTTATGTCGGATTTGTTGGAAGTGCTCCCGTTTGCACTGTCTACGTTCAGCGACAAAATATCTGTGTAGGTGTTCACATCTTCCTCCGCCAGTTCTATTTCTGGCACGATTCGTTCAAAATTTGATTGAGTCTGCACGGACACCAACACATGGCCATGTTTCGGACAAAAATGATCCATTATCTTCAAAGAAGTGGGGACTGTGTGTGCACAAAAGTCCTCAGAAGTCTCTCCGCTAACTGGCTTTTTTGAGTGACTGATAGACGACTGATTTCCATACGTATGGTTCTGTACACAAAGCAGTAATTTGGCTAACGCTTCATTATCATCCGTGGTTTGGCTGTATATTCCTGTATCTGAAGAGTTGGATTCATGCGCCTGAAAACTGGTTGTGCTTGGTGGGCAAAGGGAGGTTGAGTAACTTTCGGGTGAGGATAACTCAATTTGTGCATTGGGTTGAAGTTCCCTTCTAATATATTCATCCCGTGTTATTACCTGTTCACATCCACCTGATCTGTTTTCGTGAACATCTCCCTAAAACAAGGGAAAATATAACGTTTACTTAACAGGTTTTCACTTTGTTTACAAAAGAATCATTTACACATTACTTCATACGTTGTCGAACTAGATTGCGATGAGGATTTCCGAAGCAATATGCAGGGTGGTCGCACTGTACACGTTAAATTACAGTAGATAAATAGTGCTTTGTCTGACCAAGACTGGAACAACAAAATAGCCCATATTACGTCACACCTAATAGGCCGCCTGATACTGTAATGACCAGCATATTTGAGAAACTGATCGATTTCTGCTGGTTAAAACAAACTTAATGTGAGACATCAACCAACACAGCCTCTCTAGGCAGCATGAGATGTCTCTGGCAGTTGTCAAATCCACGTCACTGGCCTTTTGATGGAGTCTGCAAAGATTTTCCCAATATGAAGGTGTCATTGAAAACCAGTCATTTTGAAGTCACATCCGATAGCTCGTCAGCTCAGGAACCGGCTCTGCGTGCATAGAAACCACTGATCACCACCGACCCCATGATTACCACCAATGATAGAATGGTATATGAATCTAATTTATTGAGTTCGTCCTAGTTCATTTTTCTTTGGCCGCTGTGGTACAGGTCTAAAATCATAAGGGCACATGAAGGAGTATTATAACTTGATAGATTCGGTTTCTTATTTTTAATATTCAGGCCCTTGAATAAGAATATATGCTCGATCTTTTGACAGGCATAACAGCTTGGCTGCTTATTACATATATATTAAAATGGCGATTGTTTATATTCGGTAAACCAGCGATATCATACCAACCTTCTTTTAAGTTAGACTTGCAGTCGATAACCGTCAATCCGATTATCTCGTACACGTTTTAAATTCAATGCCATGATTTTGTTGCTTGAGTTAACAGTAACTTTCTTTTACTCAGTACCTGCTTATAGTTGAGTGAAGTTCTATGCTAACAAAATCGGCGCCTTAATGACATAAGGTTCTTTTTATCTTATTCATCCAATTGAAAACAGCAACTAAATGGTTGAGAAGTAATACCGCGATCTATTATCATTGTTACAAACACAAACTCGCAAGAATCGTACGTTATGCGCATAGCAACAAAGCGCACAGAGCTATCAAAACATGCCTTTGTTGTACATTCTAATGGAAGATGGAATTGTGCAACAGGAATTGTGGGTAATTTATAAATTTCTGTGTGTACAGGGCTGCCTGAGGTTATGTGAATAATAATTTTGGATTACATGTGAGTAACAATCGATTGCCTCAACTAAGGGGTTTCCTCTTTTTAGAACACGTGAGTGATTTTAATTCTAGGATGAAGTGGTTTTTTGTACGGAAGACGGTTTGAAAAGTACACATGTGTAGAATTTCCCCCGGGCTGCGAGTTCATCCAATTCTCAAAGAATTGTACTACATGATGAAAGACAGTGAAATAAAAGTTTACGCAGAGTGTGTTCATAGTTTTTCTTAAATATACTCGGTTTCTTAAAGAGTTTAACGCAGTCTTGAAAGAGTGTAGGAAAAGCGTAAAGATGCACGGTAAATCCTGGTGCCAACGTTGGGCATTCCACAACATGAAATCATTGATTTGTTCAAGGCACTATAACAATAAATGACAACCACATTAAGTTAATCGTTAAGTATTTCGTATGTTGCATCTGGAAATGACCATTATGCCGTTCTAAATGAGACTTTTCTTGATTTCCTAACATTTCTTCTTTTCGTTCACTAGTTTTGTGAGTTGCCAATGAGGAGCCAAGTAATCTTTTGCCACAAGAGTTCCCACTGTGAACGAAGATGATCGTGTCGGCACTGCTATAAACAATAAAGTCGGAAAGCATTCGATCCATTGGAATTTCCGTTTGGGACTGAGAGATGAAGGGCGCAGCTTGTTAATAAAGAGGTTCAATGTGACAATTATGAAACGTGGTACCATAGCTAGTGCTGTAAGCCAACGACCAGGGATTTTAGACCTTACCCTACGTTTATCAAGTGCACCTGCCTACAGCCCGTCAATCCCTCTTTGCGCGTTGGCCTATATTAACATTTCGACAGGGAAGGAGCTTCATACAAAGAGCTAACGGGGTGATTGATGGCTCAGATTTTTCAGGCATTCGTGCGGCTCATACAAAGTGGTGATTACACCAGACAATACGTAAGTAAAAAAACGTGGAAAAAACAGTGGTTGGTTCCAAAATAGCAGATAACTTAGAAACGGTAAGATATGACCTGATTAGTTAGACTAAGCGGCCCACCAGAATCAGCATGACAAGAGTAAAGAAGAACAGGAGAAACATCACAAAAATAAAACCGAAAGATATCCGCACATCTAGGAAATGTAGCGAAGTAACTATTATCAAAGCGACGAGAGGAAAACTAATTTGAGATTTGTTGTCGGCTATAAGATGGGTATTAGGCCGGGTCTGAGCTGACTAGTCAGTGCACACTGGCCCTGACTAATTATGTGGATTACCAGTGTGCATAAAGTTGTTGTGTGTACGCCGAATACTCACCTCCCAAGGTTCATAAAACAACTTTTGGGGTTGGCTTGAGGATGCCTTATCCCAGCTGTGTTTATTTAGGGAAGTGCAATGAAATACAAAGTGCACAATCTTGACAACCATGTCGAAGTTGTCTTCTTTTGTGTACAACGGCTAACCCGACACTGTTCGGATTGATCCTCCGATCCGGTTGGTTGATTATTGTGGAATCCAGACATCAACTCCAAGTGACTTCGGCTAAACCTTAGATCGAGTTACTAGTGCACCACTTAATGAGTGATATTTCGTAGTGACATAGGCGTCTTTCTCAATCTAATATTGTCTTGTATACAAAAGACGACTATTGTCCAATTGTGACCGTTAACCCAGCTCTGATTATGTAAAGCTGTCAACTCCACTCGAATAACCCGTACCACTTCCTTTATCAAAGTAACCAATATGAAGTGCTGCAATTAAGACTGGTTGTCCTTTCCGGTTGGTTGGGCCAATTGCGTTCTTGCTGTAACGTCCATGATTCTAATGTGGAAGTTTTAATGCACCAAAGTGAGTTGCTTTAGTATGTGATGAAAAATCTGGTGCCTAAAATAGAAACGAATATGTAAAACGGTATAGATTCTGAAAACTTACTAGGTTGTTTCAAAGGATTCCGCAAAAGAACTATGGTAAGGGGTTCGGACCGCAGAAGAAACTTCCCTGAGCCGGAGAAGAATGAAGGTGATGTTCCACATGTTAAAGAATATTTGCCTTCTAAGAAGGTCAAACTTCCCCTACGCAACGAGAGTATGAGACTGATGGGATTGGAGACGAAGGCTTATTGAAAGCAAATTTTCATCAACTATGTCGTGGCCTATTAGAAGAGACTACCATCAAAGGATGTGCAGGTCAGCACAGCGGTTAAGTTTGAGCCCGCAGTGGACTTGACCTGACATCCTATAAGTGAAGGCGAACAGAAGCATCAGGAGACTTGGTAGCGTTTTTACCAAATTCTTTAAAGTTGATATTATTTTCATTGTTACTGTCATTGTGGAAAAAGTATGTGATTGTCACTTACAATGGAAAGCTCACTGTTCTTTTCTTCAATGACGGAAATATTTGGTTCTTCAAAAACTGTTTCCTTTTTTGTTTTCTGTCCTCATTTCATCATGCTCCCCTTGGATTTACGTCGGCAGAACTGCAGCTCCTTCGTCATAGGTCGAATGCCCAGAAATACGACGTGTGAGTGCTTGGTGAAGTGATGAATTCACTTTTATATTATGTAGGTGCCACATTAGTGACAAGTCCTTCAAAACTGTATTGTAAGTAACTGATTAGTTCCATTTGTTTTTTATTCAGACCAGGAGTTGATAGTTCCCCCCCAGTAGCTGCAGGGTGTGTAAATCAAGCGAGCCACATTTAAAAGAAACTGGACACTTTCAGGTAAGAATCACCAGGTCTCATGATCCTAACTAAACTAACCTGAACTTGTTGCTATGATGACCTTGGCTACCAGCAGTGGACTGTTGGATATCAAGGGTGTCAGCTACCTAAAAGTGTGCTGAAGCGTTCGTTGACGTAAGTACCAATTATTTTTGTTAATATTAACGTCAGTCTATTTCACACAATGACTGCCGATCTGACAACAGCGAGTGATAAGAGAAAATGACAATGTTAGCATCGACATATAGGTCTTCTGGCGGTCTTGAGAAAAGTCTGAAGCATCGACCGAATTTTTATAATTTCAAGCCACAATATTTATTAAGTTTGGATGGTAGCTAAAAACCAAGTATTAAATGACACTCTTTTACACCTCGAGATTGTTGTGAACACTCTTAAACTGTAGCGTTCTTCAGGATTCCCTCAACAGCCGACGGCAAATGAGTTACCAGAAATTAGAGTCCACTGCCTGTGTATGAGCGAGTGGTCATAACTCGGTAGACTGTACTAAAAGTCCCATCCCAGTCGGTCTAATGATGTCTTTCAGCAATGTTTCCAACTCAGACGAAGGTAATCAAAGCCTTCCCAAGCCACTCCACTGTATGATCGGTTCTGTCGTCGGACCTTCATAGTCGGCTGTGCGACGTCAGTAAAACTAATACACGAGAAAGGACTAAACAAGGGCTTATAGTTGTTCCTTCAAGTCTTCATGATGGAGATGGAAATCATATTCAGCCAATCACTATTATGACAAAATATCGTATCATAGAGAGAAAGTGAGACAAACAGACAGATTTCACCCTATTCTTGAATGCAAACTTTCAGTAAAAGTATTCCGTAGTCTATTTATCCCGTCCCTTTAACGGTTTAGAGTCAACCATATGACTAATCTCTATTTACATATTTTCGCTTTCTGTCCTTACATTGTAAATATTGTAAGTCGAAAGGTCATATTTTCAAAGAGGCGTACTAAAAAAAGAAATACCATAAAAAGAAATGTACTATACTATATAGTGTCAACCAGTTTACCCAAACATTACTGGCAGTGATTATTTGCCACACTACCCGGCTGTATTAACACAGGAAATTCGTAGTATAAAACGCTCACTCACAAGCTTGAAACTCACCTCCGTAGCTCCTGTACTTGCAACATTTAAAGCCGAACTAACTAATGTCTCTTTCCGTGATACATTTATTCCTGAATTTGAATGGAACTTCGATGCAGACTGCTCAGCTGTGTTGAATTTTTTACTCAACATATTGGTTTCTTCTGCTCGTATTTGATCCCGGAACTCTTCTCCGTAAATTCCTTGCAGATTTCTGGCAGCCATAAAAAGTAAGACGATACTAACAAGCAGTGGAAGTGCGAAAGCCATGCACGTACGCAGAATTAAGAAATTGACATCGGGACATACACAGAAACGTGTCTGATCCAACTGAGATGGTGGGAATGGGTCCCCAAGTAACACTTGAGCGATAGTTTGTAGGTAGGCTACAATCCACGGAGCAGCTAATTTGATTCTTTTTGTAGCTGGTCTACCACCTGTTTGACCATACCACCGAGGTTTTAACAACCGCAGGTAGGTATCCAGACTAGAACCAAGTAGATGCAATTGAACTGCGTGACAAAGTACAGTCTCTGCGAATATCCATACAATGCACATCGCATCGGATTGTTTGTGAGAATCTGCGAAAATGAAACCAATAAGGAAAAATATCACTCTAGTAGATCATTAAAAAAAACATCACATATGGCGACAATCATAAATTCTTCTATTAATGCAATAAAAATATTATTAATCATTGTTAACCAATGACTGCCGTCTTCTCACTTGTGACCACATTTCTTCTGTTCGTTCTCATCGTTTCTAAGTCTGCAATTATTGCGTTCCGCCATCTCTGGTCATTTTTAAATCACCACTACCGTTCCTGCATCAATTCAGCTAGCGACTGTCTAACAGGTAAATGTTCCGTAATCTATCTTGTAAATAGTACATACTCCAACGTATGAAACTGGGTCCTATGAGCTGTGCTAATCTCTAACCAACTGCTGTCGTTGCACATATGATAAGGTGAGTCTACAAAATAAGAGTGTATTATCAAGTGTGTCTGGCTTCCCAAATGGTTTATCGACTGAATGTACTAGACACACGTGGTTCAGTCACTCTTCCTTAGGATGAGAGTGGATGTATTGTGGATGAGACTCAATTGTGAAATTCAAGGTTTGGGCTGGATTCCAACCAGCGACAGAAACATGTCTGAATGCGGAAAGCGCTCCACCAGCTGCGTTACGAAGCCAGGGCAGGAGCTTGGAAATTTCATATTTTGGACCCGGTTACCCACCCATCCCACTGTCTCATATGGAATCCATCAAATGATCCAGGAGATCGATTGCCCCGACAAGATTTCTCGAAGAGTTCACGCTGGAATCCACCAACGTCACTGGTGAGCATATACATTGTATTACTACTAGGTAGTTCGGCCGATTCATGATTTTAGATAATATCCACTTGTGGAAAGTAAGGGCTTCGGCTGGACTCAAACCAGCGACAGAGACAACAGGCCCAAACGTAGCAAATGGTTTGCCAGCTGAGTTACGAAGCCAAGTATTGGGTAGACTTTTGTTCCCCTTGAACCTATCGGTCAGATAATAATGACTGAAACGATTGAGAAGCGCTGGCCACAATCTGAAACCTACCACAGAAACCCGTTCCAAGATTGAAAATTAGTTGTCTATTATGTTGGCGAAGTCAGATTATAAAAGGTTGTTTATAACCTTCATTAGGTGAATATCTGAGATGTTTATAGTCACATTTTTGTTGGGTAAAGTTTACACCAACATCCGCTGAGGTTCACAGCTAACTAGTGTGTTTGAAAATATCGTGATTGAGTGGGAATCCTGCCAAGTGGTGTGTAGCATAATATTCATGGATATGGTTATGGACAAATAGGGACCTACAAATGAACTACATGACTGGCGTGTGCGTGTGCAAAGTTTAGAAGAGTAAGATGAATTAAAAGTTTGAAAAATTGAGAGAAAATACTCGCATACTTTAAAATCGAAAAAATTCAATCACCTAAAGTAAAAGAAACCGTCACCAGAACCAGGTATTTCCAACTGTCTCATGAAAGATTTTACACCTCGTATAATAAATCGTAAAAGCCACCGGACATTGTTCACCTAACGAAGCAGTGAGCAAGCACTAACAAACCGGAGAATTAGGTTTTACAGAACTGAAGGAACCTAAATCGTAACACGCAAGAGAATTAATCTTCCACCTCTCCTACTTGCATCAGATGTGGACTCGTGGGACACATAACTATCTTACTGTCAGGTATATACGGGAAAAGCTGAAATTTCTCACTTCAACTTCCAGGCAACCATCAGTGGATGATTGGTGCTACACTTCAATTAAAAAATACATAAAACATCAACACACCTCGGTGTGGTTATTGCTGACAAAACGTATGCTAAAGAGCAGCCTCGTTTAGAAGGATTATTCTACAGAGTGGGGACAATGAAAGCTCCTGAATGTTAAACATAGAAGGTGACATCATCAGTGTGGTTTTTAAAAACCGATTTCTTCACCACAATAGATTAGATTTTCAACAAAAAAGTCAACAGAACATTCAGTGCTGTGTCAACTCACAAAGCCGTCTTAGAACCTATGCTCTAAAAAAATAATGAGACAGAACTGCTTATGACTGAACACGCCAGCTGGATGGTTGGGCACAATACACGACTCACAGTCGGAATCTGTATTGCTGTTAACATCTTTCGATACACACTCGCTCACATGAACACTGCACTGTGACCCGTTGAATCTTCGCTTGGACTCTGGATGAAACGCAGTGGGACTCAGATTTGGACTGATGACACGTGTGTAGAGCCGACTCATCACTCCACTAATAGACTGCTAGATAAGTGTGTTCATTAGTGTCCTTACTGTGAGAAAATCAACCAACATGTAACGGACGATTGCTTGTTTATTTCCAACTTCAAACCATTAGAAAATACTCGATATCACAAACAATTTTCCATATTTATACAGCAGATCCTTCCCAGTTCACTAATCAACCCTTCGGTAAAGCATCTGTATATTTAGTCCAACCTGGCTATTCACTGCTTGGCAGAAGTGTCAGTGCTACTAGATGTTACATTTCGGACTAAAAAGCCACCCCTGAAACAATGAATAGCAGCTCCGCGACTAATACATAAAAATATGTATTAAATGTACTTTAAAATAATTACTTCTCACGAACATTCAAGTGTACCAAACTAAACGGTGAAAGATCACCCAATGCTTTAAACTTGTACTACGTTTTTTATGCTGCCATTCTTCCTCTGTTCTTTCTTAATATGTTGATTATTTTTCAATATCCCCTGAGTTTTTCTATGTACAACTTTGTTGAAGCCCTTGTCGTTTTACAGCTTCATAGAAACAATCGTGTTTCCTATTCATGAGGTAGTCCAACACATACGGCAGAATGGTCTGGAAGCCATCAGTTGATGGCAAACTCAACAAAATACTTAAAATGAGCAGTAAGAAATGTTGGTTTTCACGCAGGTTGAACATCACCCACAATTGAGCTCAGCTGTCCCATTCCCATAGACATTACAGTCGACACCTTTCGATAAGTGGCACTAGACTCGAATTTCGCTCCCTTTAGAGCTCGTCACCAATGCATATCCTTGCCACGCCCAGGACTAGAGCTCCGGCCACGCTGTTCATCAGGCAACCGTGCTTACCACTGCCCCATTGACTTCACATTAAGCACGACCGAATTATCATATGTGAACGCTCAACCACTTTAGCTTGTGAGTAATGATCAGGTTGACCGATCGCCTCAAGAGGAGACAGCAGGGATATGAATTACTGACGCACTGCAATGAAACCGAAGCTCGAGTCTAGTGCTTCCTCTGTTCGCAAGGGGCCGACTGGAAAGTCTATGGAAATGTGACAGCTGCGATCAACTGTGAATGATGTTCAGCCTATATATAACACCAAATTTGTAGATACTAACCCATTTGTTAGTTAGTCATGCTGGTTATCTCTGACCCACTCGAGTCCGCAGAACAATGTAACAATGCTAACTCGTGGATGAGCTGATATCTGCAAAGTTCATCACCTGCAGTTCCCATAGTAGGATATGTAATCAAACTTCACCAAGAAAACATACTGAACGAGCGGCACCAACCACATAGCCAGTCTTGTGCTTTCGGCAAATCTCGACCACTAAATACATGCTACTCATGCCGTCCTATTACCACAATGACACCACCATTACCCGCTTATAGTCACTGGAAGTTCAGCAGAAGACTTCATTACTTTGCTCGCACCTCCTTCTATTTGAAACAGACTGTATCTTTCTTGTTTTTACTCTCTGAATTTCGTGATAGGTTTACTGACTTCTTCTCTGATTCGTCCCATAAGCTGTGCGACAAGTTCTTTGAGGCTTTATCACAGTAGTGCTGATTATCCATCAAATCTAGATTTGCAAGCAATTCTGATCATACAGCCACACCCATTTCATACATTGTTTTCGTAAAACTAAACAATTACCGGCCTAAAATAACGGCCTGTCAACAGTTAGTCCCATAACGTTCTGTCATTCCACTTTTTACTAGCACAGTGTAAACACATAATTTTTGAAATTCGCTTCAGTTGAGCGTGTTTGCCTAATCATTATGTCCACTGATTGAATGAATACTCATTTCTCTACGGGGTTGGCGTAACAAGAGGATATTTTTTTATTATCGTTGCTCTTGTTATCTCGGTTCCGTGAGCATCACTAAAATTCTGACGATTGTATTGATTGAACTAACCTCTCTCCTAGCTAATGGACTTTATTGCTGAAAGCGAGTCAAGTTCAGTTTCAAAATAGATTGCTTGGAAATTTTATCTGAATACGGAGATCATGACCAAATGTGTGACGGTTAACTTGAAATCGGCCAAATCCTCGAATGCTTCTCAGTAATCTAAATGATTAGTCAGCAGGTCAAATAAGGTTTGAGAAGTCGACCTAACTCAAGTGAAGTCAATTTTGGGGGTTAACAGGAAGTAAATTTGTCTCATGTTGAATGGATCGGGCGTTTTGTACATCAGTCTAAAACGAAAATGGGTAAGCGCTTACATGTGGTAGTTCAGTTATGCAAGTGAAACCTCATAGAATATTGGTCAAAGTTCAACTACTGACCTTTGGCAAGAGTAGACAATGCTAACAGGCATTAGCAAAGGTGAAACCCGTGTGCAGTACTTCGTTTCGAAAGAAGCTGTCTAGAAAATCTATCTGACTGTGGATGCTTTGGTCAGGTGAGTGCCGTTCAGTGCAACATAACCGATTCCCCCAATTACTCATCAATAACCAAGTTGGGTTGTAGTTTGTTTAACTGTAATGAATGAGTCTTAAGTGAGTAGCGCGTTATTGCTGTTTGACTGCACGAACAGTTAAGCTATAAATATTGCTAACTGCATTG
>LUCH01001122.1:21429-86814 GCA_013368495.1 Paragonimus heterotremus
CAATGCTAACAGGCATTAACAAAGGTGAAACCCGTGTACAGTACTTCGTTTCGAAAGAAGCTGTCTAAAGAGTCTATCTGACTGTGGATGCTTTGGTCAGGCGCGTAGCGTTCAGTGTAACGTAACCGATTCCCCCAATTACTCATTAATAACCAAGTCGGGTTGTAGTTTGTTTAACTGTAATGAATGACTCTTAAGTGAGTAGCGCGTTATTGCTGTTTGACTACACGAACAGTTACGCTATAAATAATGCTAACTGCATTACAATTTCAGTCGTTCACTCACCACGTTATTGCGACTGTGTATCAACTAGCTCTGGGTTTCAGCAAGGCACATTTCAGATCACTACTGCACGTTTCAAACCCAAACGATAACAATTCTATATTATTGTTTGCACAATTACTGTTAACCAAGTTACACAGCCAAATTTGAAAAACAAAATTTATGGGTCTGAGCCGTGAAAAAAACTGCCATAACGATGAAACACTTTGGTAAATAGTTGAGAGCTTTATACGGTTGGACGGCATGAGTAGCATGTGTTTAATGGTCAAAATTCGCCGAAATCAAACGACCGGTTTCATGGCTACTGCCGCTCATCTGGTATGTTTTCTCGGTGAAAGTTACTCATATATCCTAATATGGGAACCGCGGATGCTGAAACTCGCGGATGCTAGCTCATTTGCGAGTTAGCAGTGTTGCCCTGACCTCCGGACTCTATTGGGTCTAAGACAGCCGGCATGACTAACTCGCAAATGGGCTAGTGTCTACAAATTTGATGTTTGTTGTGAAAATCGCGAACCTAACGTAAAACTGATGCTCCATAGGTTCACTTACGACGATGATTAATCTGCGTACTCACGTGAATTGAACAATCAATTGTGGATGATTGTTAGTCCATAAAAAAACCAAAATTCCCTACTACTCATCAGTAATTAAACGAATGTTTGACAATATGAGTTTAAGTAGGTTGAAAAGTGGAAATTTAGAGATACCGTGCTGGGATTTGCTCGCAAGTTTTTAACATTCGATTGCTTCGATCAACCGTAATCATCCAATGATAAGCGTCGAATGTATTTGACCTTAGTGGGAAAACTGACAGATCTGGGGATCAGCCTCTAATTATTCCAAACGAAGATATGCCGAAACTGATAAGCAATGGAGGATTTTGGTTTATATGAATCACACATCATTCATAACTGACCATAGCCTTTGCTTTTAAACAAACTTTACGGTCAGCCTCTTTCGTAAAGAAGTATTATACTCGAGTTTTGTTCTTGTTAGAGCTCGTCAGTAATGCATATCCTTCCCACGGTCGAAATTCGAACACCGACCACGCTTTCATGAGACAACTGGGTTGACCATTGCGCCATTGACTTCACATTAGGCATGACATCAAACATAAACATTCAACCACAATTTCCTTCAAGTGGTATCCCGATTGCCTACTAACTTCAAGAAAAGATACGGTAGTTGTTTTGTTGAATACAGTCCATGACACCAAGAACAGGTCTTCTCTCTAGGTTGAAAGCACAGAAATCGGTAAACTTACTAATCGATATTTTTGATTACTGCCAAGAAATAAGGGATTTTCGATCAGTGTAAATTGAGTGATCAATCGTAATTGATGTTTAATGCATGTGGAATCTACAAATGTTGTAGAATAATGACGTTGCTGTAGGATTTTAGAAAACATAAAATATGAAACGAAATTTCGAGAATTTCATCAATACTTTGATCACTGCAAGTGTACAGAAAGCTTATTTGGTTTACTTTAAATCAGAAGTAATATAGATGAATTTATACCTCCCTGAAGAGAAAACCAGCGGAGTCGAGAATAATCGTTCTTTCTTTTGGGAGGTTATCTTCAAGAAGGGAATGTCATATCTAAGGTACAAACTGTAGTCAATAGTTCGTTGCGCAAAGCAACACTGCAAAACATGTACACGATCAAGTGGTCTAAAAGCAGCCATGTGATTCAGGAAGCACAAATGTTTGATGATGACATTGAGCAAACACGCGCACATGACTGATTAGTCAGTGAGTTAGCTAATCAATATCCAGGTCGAGACACACAAACACGTCCCAGACAGGAGGTAGTAAAGGAAAACTGACCCGCTTACAAAGAAACTTAAAACAACCGGTGGATGCGATCTCCTCACTTGCAAATCGATTCAGTGTCGTTCGTCCTTTAATCTGTCTCATCTTTGGTTTGTGGGATTTGTTTAGTCGTTTTTACCGTATACACGACCTCCTGAAAACAATTACGTACAAATATCCCCACGCATTGGATTACATTTGTAATCCCCATAATTAAATGAACTGAGTGTTCTGGTTCAAGTTCAGTATTGTCTACACTATCGCTGTCGTCCTCAGGCTCAACATTAAATCCGCTTTGCTATAAATGAACTTCTGAAAGATGTCATTGCATGCTGGCTAAGTATTAGTCCTTCTGTAGCTGGAACAAATCAGCCGAGTTAGGAATAGCTCAGCCATTATTCTCCAGGATAGAACTGCTTATGAGTTCCCTTTTGCTCATCCCACACGTACGCAAGTAATGAGTACTCATTGAAATGGAAGCCTTTTCACTAAGTTACTACCTATATATCAAAGCTTCCATGGTTGTACCTAAGATATTCGATTTTGGTGTTAATTATCCTAAGGACAGCTTGGCTGTTCTCGCTGCAATTCTTCAAAGCAGTGTCAACAACGCCAACAGTAAAAGTACCGACTTTAATTCGTCTGCTAAACCTATTAAAATAACGTTTGAATGGAATAGGCATCGAGGTGATACGTAAAAGCCCAACTTGATTTTCCCTGCTGACGGCTGAGCCTACTCCTCACTGCTAATGTAAGCTAATCCATGATTCGTTTACCATATTCAAAAAGTCGATGTTTCAGTTTTTGAGATGAAGTTATTAGTATGCAAACACGTGCTGTACGTGGTTTGTAGGTTTTGTCCTGTACACGTAATGGTCGCCTGTGTGCTCCATACTCGTGCTACAATTCAAGTTGCGTTCTGATTGGTCGCGCCTTCACGGACTAACTGATAATTCATCCGCACACACGTGATTGACACTACCAATTGTAAATGGCAGAATACAGTTTGTACATTCTCTGAGTCACGTGTTTTCTTTACCGCTGTTATTTTCTGTATGGGTTATTGAGAGCTGCTTCCGAATAAGAACATAACAATTTTCACTGAAATACGATTAAAATTGTTGACGGAGAAATTAATATGTTACTGTTATTTGTGTCTCCGCTGTAAGTGCATTGGAAGGAAACTGTTTTCTTGTTAGGGTTGTTTTCACAAAGAAGATTGTACGAGGGAACATTTCGAGGTCGAATAGAATCGCTCTTTCCTTGAAAACCCATTCTAATGGGTCTTCTGTAACGAATGATCACCGTACCCTAATACTTTGTCCGTCCATAAGGGGATAATTTGATCTGATTTATACGAAGGCCAGGAGAGTCTGTCACACGAGCGATGATTCAGAGTTCTTTGAACAAAGAAAACAGAATACCCAAAAGTTTTTCAAGGCTGAGAAATAAATTACGATGTGAAGGGCCGTCAAAAATACCGCACTTTGAAATTGTAAAGTTGAAATGAACCTGAGGAAAGAGTTGCATTTTACAAGACGTTGTTTGATAACAAGTTGACGATTGACTTAGTAATGGAAGACACGGACTCATTGAGGATTCGTGGGCTCAAGCATTGGGAGCAAACTTTTATTTAGCGTGCCAGATGTAATCTGAAAAGCGGGTTCGTGTGCTCTTGATTTAGGTATCAAAACCAAAAAAACATGAAACGTGAAAATACCAATTGCTTTAATGAATCAGTTATCTACAAAATGCTCCTCAAGATAGGTACGAAATGGTTCCAACAAAACTACGCCCTGGATGACTGAATACATCTTCGGTACTCTGATGGGCCTTATATTGTAAACAATGATTATCAGGGATGGAAAACAGACGGCTACTTAAAATGTGAATTGATCCGAGCACACAAGAACAGACCAGATGGCATCTCTACATATACAAAGAACTACATCACACCGACTCAGTCCGAAACACACTAACATAGCTGCATTGAAAACAAACAATAATAGGCCAGGGTTCATTGCACTCGAGACCGGCGGAAGAAAACCACGTGTTTAACACTGTTTGACCGAATCTTATTAAAATAACCTTATCTGGTTATGCTCTGCTTCCCATTGTCTCCTAAAACCGATTGTGTCCACAAATTATGGATGAACAAACGCATGACTTTTCTGTGATAAATTTCATAGATGAAGTAAGCTTCTGCGAACAGCTGGTTCCAGAAGCCATTAATGAAATGCTTAACAGCTGTTTGGTTTCATCAGCATGAAACTCGAACCCACGACCCATTGTAATTAAATTGGACTGAAGCAGCCCTCTGAATGATGAAGGTTCACTCGGCCAGAGCTCACATACAAACTGCTGTAAGCCGAATAGTGATCAGTCAACGCCAGTCAGTCAGAAATGTCGATCAGCTGCTGCATTGATTAATGCTGTTCACCCGTAAAAGGTGTTATTTCATCAATAAATTGAAATTGTTTAGTGCCGTCCAGATTCCCGTTCTGATTCCCTCTTTTTTTGATAGCTCAGTATGCGACATCCGTGAACCAGCGATATGTTGTGGTCCAGACTCCAATCTACCAGGCTACAAGATCGCTGGAGTTGCCAGCCAATTTGTTTCCTCCACCTTTTCTTGGTCACTAGAACCAACTCCTAACTCATTCTGGGATCGCGGTGGATGCTTACTCGGTTGCTAGCCAACCATAAAACGCTGATCGTTTTCAGCCTATAACAGAAGGAATCACAACAGTTTTGGGAGTTAAAGTGAGCTGCAACACTCTCTGTTAGTAATCAACATGATCTCTAATGTTACTTGACTCGCTGTTCTGCACTGAACTGTTTGCTTCCCAACTCATCTAGTCTAAAAGCAAATGATTCTGTGTGAAAAAACGTGTAATCTTTCAGTATCACTGTGGATGAGTTTTCCACACTGACAGAAATAGGCATATACTCTAGGCTGAAGTTTCTATGCACATGCTGAACTGGAGGTAATCGCTTGATCATACAGCTACTCAATGCAGTACGAATCACCGGCACTCTCAGTCAGACAAACAGGTAACCTGTGTTAACCATCCCACCTAACTTACACTTAAGGCATCATCAGTTTGACAGGAATACTGCCTCCAGTTTCGTCTACGAACCAACCAGCCTGTTTCCTGTTCCACATACCGAAACAAACGCTATCAGAAAATACTGACTTGTTTCGTGAATCCAAAAGGAGCTGTTCTGTCAGGCTTTCATTGTCCCGACAGTCGCAGGGTTTATATATTGACAAACTATTGACATATCGTTCTACTTTGTTTTACGGTTTGGATTTGATGTGACAGATCCAACAGTCTGATATAAGCATCCGGAAACAAAGATGCAGTGAAATCTATCACATCATAAATTGCTCCACTTAGATATGTTGACTTTACATTTTATGGTTCATCGACAAACGTTAGAAACTTTCCGTCGTTCAGAATCGCTACATATTATGTTATCATCAGGAATACTGCAAATTGTTTTGACAAATTCATGGATACAGATATCACATTCAATCTACAAGCTGTACTTCAGACAAGGCAATACATGCAGTCAGACCAGCAAGAACTTCACCCCGCTAAATCAAGTCCTGTTTCCAGCACAGATTGAGCACAACACTACAGTTTGTTTCCCTCTCTTCTTACTTCACCTATTGACTACTTGGGTTAGGCGCGGCAGCAATCCCGTTACATAACACTCTGGATCTGACACGAGTCAGCTGCTTGCAGCCGAACTACACTAACACATGAAATATTTGCAACCGATTAATGTTCTGCTCAGAATAGAAACTGATTTGATAGAGTAGCGTAATGCTCATCTGCCAACGTACTTAGAGAGAACTGAGTGGACCTGAGATGGTAGCTCAAACGCTCACTATAGTAGCTGCTCAAGAACGACGTCTGACAAATGGGAGGGAAGTGTGTTGGGAGGGGCAGAATGTAATCTTTTTATGTGTATACCTAAGGTGTACATCTTTCAATCTCCACTTGCGGTAATTAAACCACCACCGTCTGGTATGAATGAGGAAATATAAATTCACATCATTTGATTAAAGCTCAAGTCCTCAAAAAATCTTTGGCCAGCAAATCTGCTACGTCGGAACCTAATCGAAGACTTGTGGGGCTGTTTAGGAGGAAAAATCAGACATTCTTCACAGTTTCTTAGGTTGAAATGTGTAAAATCTGTTCAACAGCAAAGTGGAACAAAATACCGCTCCTCGCTGGTAATCAGTCGACTGAAATGTAATCAGTGGCCATTCGCAGATTGATTGGGATAAAATATTACGTGGAGTATGAAAATCGTATTACAAATTTATTCACCATAAGTATGATTATGCTTATAGCTTGTTTTTTGTTTAGTAGCTACCTAAAACATGGAAGTGCAAGTGACCATGAGCCAAGAATGCGTGTGCATAAATTAGACCCGATTGCGGAGTGAGGTTTGTATTTATAGGTGAATGACGCAGATCGAACCGGAAGAAAGCGGAACGAAACTGAGTGAACACACAAAATGACGATAAATGAATAAAAAAAATAACAAAAGAACCCTTATTAATGCATACTGACAGGAAAAAACCATCCAGTTAGCATAACTGTTTTACTTAAAGACTGGCAACTTTTACGGAACTTTTCGTGTAAATATTGTTATCTGTAATCTCCTGTTTGTCCCTGTCAAAGTTGTGAATGAGTTCTCACACCTGACATCCGCCTCATTCAAACATACTGCATTGTTTACCGAATTCATTCGCAAGATTATAACAACTCACGTAATAACTTGCAATGATTATTTGAAGTTCCTGCCGAAATGTAGTCTGTTATGATACAAAATCTGGTTGCCCAGTTTCAGTTCAACATCACATTAGGGATTACGGCATTTCAAAACTTACACTGTCATAACGAGTATGTAATTACAATGAAAGCACAAAGAGCATACAATTACTTTTGTGGTTGTTGTCACCCATCAAATAGTTTTACCCGGTGAATCTCGACTCCACATTCTATCATACGGAAGACTGAGACGGATGTGAGCAGATAGTAAATCAACTGCGAGTGACGATTGTAATGCCATTCAACAGAACCTGCGGTCAAAGTTTGACAGATGCACATACCTGATGGGTGGTACCAATCAAAAACTGTTTGTGTGATGCTCATTATGTTTTATCACTAGACCCACGAATTATCAACATTGCGGCAATTTCTGACTTGTTTAGAATTTTGTAGAAAAAAAATTTCTGAGCATTTCTTTACAGTATGTTTGTTTATACACATTATTACGACGATTAAATTGTCTCTGAAAAGCATTGAGAGAATAATTCAAAAGTTCACTGTTGTTTTCTAGCTGTACCACTTCATTCAGAAAATGTAGATGATGTTTAGTTTTAATAACGATTAACGATCGTTTTTGTGGACGAACATAACAACTGTTCCACTCCAGTAACCACGGTGAAGGTACCAACACTTAAGGGTAGCAGATTCACCATGCTCGTGATAGTATCGACACTTGACACTCGAAATGAAATTTAACCTGCAATTTTGCGGAACCATAAATAACTTGTGGACCAAATTGAAACCTGTCTACTGTATTGCCGATTCCACGGTAAATATCGTTGCTTCCGGAGGCTACTTAACGATTATGGTGCAGGCTAATTGGTATACACCTCAACCGTGACCTCTGCACTCTTCTCTCTTACGAACAGGTTCTCAGAACAATCGACTGATTTTTCTACCACGTCGTTCTAAAGTCATTGCCAAGCCTTGAGTCGCAGACGTTTGTAGATCAAATGAGTAACTTGGAGTACGATCCTGCGTGACGCAACATTCAAAAACTGGCACTTCTTCCCCTGTACTTGTCATCCGTAAAGTTTAAGCGAGTTTATAAATTTACCTTTGTAACCATCTATTTAGTTTCAGTTATTTTTTAGCAAATATTTTTTTATTTCTGGCAATCCTCGACCGAGTAAGTTTTTTAAGATTCACAATTACATATACTTTCTGGATCTAACTTTGCTCAAGTATCAGTTTTCTGCAGATCCCGTTTAGTTACAGACGTTAAGGACTATCTTTTGCACACGCATATAAGTAGGAGATGTATTTGGATCAGTGTATATTATCTCTCAACAGTTAAACCAATTGGCCGGTTATACTAAATCTGGAGCGTTCTGTTGTGATTGGACGACTAATTTCATTTACTGATCGTATACCCTTGATTTTATAAAATGCATCGAAATAACAATTCGCATGATTTAAAAACGATGTGACACAATGGAAGGCGATTAGGATTGGTTGTGAGCAAGTGACCAATCAGTAAGCGGTGAAGCAAAGAACTGGATCACGACCATGTAAGTGTTAAACGAGCACTGTTCCATTTTTGCAAAACAACGCAGTTTATCATAGGGACATAGAAGAAGTTTCGTTCTGACACATTCCTTCTGGAAAAATAAGTATTATTCCTTGAAGCAGAGCCTCTGATCGACCGTGAGTGGTCCACCTGGCTTCCTCTTCCTGAAAGACAATTGTTTTGGGATGCATAATTCTCTGGTTATGTTATCTGCACGTGGCTCAGTTGGATGGCGATGCCGACGGCAGATTGAAGGTGCCTGTCAGGATATCGGACGAAGCAGGTGATGCTTCGATGACATTGTCTTCGAGGTCATATTTCACTGTTTGTCGCCCACTGTGACGTCAAATAGAACTTTGGACCCCCGGCTAGTGACTAATCCAACTGAAAACACATTGTGGATTTCAGTTCGATTCCATCCTGTCAGTGGTTAAAGGTGTAGGGTTATCTGGTTTACCAGGCTGGAATGCAGCGATAACACCAAGCAGCGGTATTCCAAACATTGTTGTTAAGAGTGCCGGCGTCTTCAACGTTGCGATGTAGTTTTATTCAGCAGTTAGTCAGGGATCGTTGAGTTACATCCATAATCGTTCCTTTCTCTTTGGTGTTGCTAAACCTGTCTACAAAACGCCTCATTTGATTGTTGAACGGCGCAAAATTGACATGTCCGATGTTGGATTAAGCTCAAAACTGGGTCAGACCACGCAAACACTCTTGAATATATGCTTATCAAAAAAACCTGAACTAGCAGCACAATCGCTGAAGCGTTGAAATGGTGTTGGTCGTCTTAGCATGTCCCACTAAGACGACTTACGATCGATTAAAATATGTATGAACACTAACAAGGTAGTTCCACCGAGTGGATCAACGAAATTCACATGTTCACGAAATTGTGTACCTGTTGCTCACAGTCAGGACTGTAATGAGTCGTCATTCAAAATTTTAGTGGACTTAGAATAACGAAAGCGGTTCTTAATCACTCCTTCTGTGATACTGTAGTGAGAATGAGCGATCGTAATATACTACTCACACCACTGCTATTCAGTAGTGGGACCAGAGCACACATTTTGACATCGAGGTAACCGCAGGAAAAATGCAGGAAGAAACTTTGGAGTGCAGCATCGCTCAAAATGGTCTCTTCTATGTAAATGAACTGAGCACTGGTGTCTGTGGCAACCGAGACGGTCTGGGTCCGAGCACCACGTGCAAATGAGTGGTTTTGTTTCTAGTGCTGTTTAAACGTCTAACCCATGTGTTGCTTTCCCGAATAATCAACCCTTGTGTCATCCGCGTCCTTGGCTCACAACAATACTACTGATTTTGGGTAAGCGGACAAAACTCCTTGTCAGGGGCTTCACTCGACTAATCACTAGCTGAGCCGTATAAAAATGGTTCAGAGTAGCTAGGCCAAGGGCTGCTGGAATAACTATTCCTCCAGGAAATACCAGACATGGACTGATTGCTGATAACCCGTAGGTCACAGGTAGCTGACCCAATTCCCCACTCAAGTGAGTTGTTGATCTGGATCCTAGTACATACCTGAAGGACTGCTGGATTGTGTTGTTCTGTTCCTTGACTGATATCGGTAACCATCTGGTTCTAAAAATATGGGTTTAAATGGTGGGAACAGATAAAAATAAATCGCCTTTCAAAATAATCAGCGATTCAGTAGCTCACATAAAAACACCTACTTGATCAAAATCTGAGATCAGTCGAAAGTGAAGCCCTATATTATCGCTCAACCTTTAGCTGGATATATCGGAATACCTCATTTGCAACCAAAAACATTAAGCAACGGCTTAGTATTTGCATGGAAGCCAATTAAACCGGTAATCTTTTATAATTTTAAGCAGCTAATCCAGTCAGTCTGCTAATTTCTCCGAAATCTTGCGAAACACCAATATACCACCTAGACGTACTGATGCCTGTAGGACCCAAGTTAACACTGTGTCCAGCACTTGCTTGGAGATAGTCCGAGCTATCCCGAATCCGAGTCAGGTAAACTTGTAACGAAGCAAACTACAATGAGTACATATGGTTAAAAGCCCTCCCCACGCTGCTACAATGAGTGTATATGGTTAAAGACCCTCCCCAATCACAGTTTTTAGATAACTCTTAGACGAGTGCAATATAACACAATTTAATCACGGGTGACGTCAATCGTAATAGTCAAAAGATTCACCACTTCAGCTCACTGCTATACTGGTTCATATGTTGTCTCAGAAACACGAAGGTGACCCCTACAGTTACCAGATGATTTGTTCAAGATTCTCAATAGTGGAAAAGTTTTGCAAGCATGATGCCTTTTCCAGATTCTAGGGTTTTGTAACTGGTGGTCTATTAGTTATGTAGCTACATATTATGCCGGAAGTTTAGGAAAATGTGGTGAAAATCTACTCGATTCATCGCTTATCCAAACCCTGACACAATAGGAGTTATAACAAAGAACCAATCCAAACGTCGCGTTGAAGATACTACACCAGCATTGGACGAATAGTCTCAATGTTACGCCTTCTGTGATTCGCCTATTTCTTTGTTCCCTATTACACCAATTAACGTTCAGTTTGTGACTTTGTATGTGCTAATACAATCAACCAATGAGTGGCTATGATTTCTTTAATACTGTTGTACATCCATAAATTCGGCTTCTTGTCTCATGAATAAGAACTGCTTACTGCAAATAGTACGAGGTCTTCTCCTTATTACTTGCGTGGGAGGTTTCAATCCGAGTACGATTTCTAGGGCTATTCGAAATACCTTATTCCGAGTATTACAGAAAAACAAAGGTTTACACTTGGGGTGAGAGGATAATTTGACTTGAGATTAATGGTAACGACCAAGAATCACAGTAACCACTTCTATAAAACGTTCTGGTACCCTTTCAAAAATCACTATTTCTCACATTAGTAAAATGCAGCCAGAAGCGAAAGCATGAGGAACGAGTAAGTTTTTGAGGATATCATTGAAATTTGGTATGGGTAATCTTAGTTCATTTATCTAGTCAAGTCTAAGAAGGCTGATATCAACATTTGGTAAATAACAAGTAACATTGGTTGACTTTCTACTGATAAATACAACGCTGTCAATCTTGATTGTCAATCTGATCAACTCTCTGAATCACTTCCATCAATATACATGGTGGGTTGGGATTTTGGTTTTCGAATTAGGAATCACAAGTTATGACGAATCAGTTATAATTTACATACTGTTCAAATGCAGATTAGCCTTATGTTCATCATTCGCCACTGAAATAAACTTCACAGGTTTGGGAATTCAGTTTAAAATTCAATACAAAATTAGTGAAACGACCGATAGATCTACTAGACATCCGATGGACACAGTGGCTTTCTCTCGTGTGTACACGTGGATACTCAGCGCCCCTACAGATTATCTTGTGGCTTGCTATGCGTCAAGGTTTGTTGACCGTACAAACTTGCAAAATACCGCTCGTCATAATGTTAGCAAGCAAATTGAGGCCCTTTGGTAAAACTAGAGTGGAGCCTGCTTGGGATTCCAAACGCTGCCGTGGCTTTAGTGGCACAGATGTTTTCTGATCTGAAGTAGCCTGATCATTGAACCATCTTAACCGTGTGATCCGACGACGCTCGGCTAAGATCGACTGGTCTTCACATGAATTTGTTCGAAATTCAGACTCGATTGTTCGCACCAGTTAAGGAGTTATTTATTTACTCATTATGAGTAAATGATTGACACAAGACGTTGACATGTGTTGATATCAGTTAGTTAAACACAAAAAAAGCTGCTCTCTGAAACCCAATGCCATAAACGTGGTTGCAAAATAGTGAGTAATGTTCAAAGCAACATCAACCATTAAAAAAATAGTTACAGCTTAAATGTCCTCCTGGTATAAGATCATTTTCCTACTTACTCCCAATTCGTTTCCTCTCAACGGTTGCATACCCATCTGCAAAACTTACAATAAGATATAACCTACGTTTTTGTTTCATGCGGGCGCGTAAAATTTACGTCATTTTGTACAAACCCAGCTTCGACAGTTAACTACCCATCTACCTTGACGTCTTTCCTCGATTCCCTTAGGCAAAACTTCCCCGTGCATAACACAACTGACAGTTATTTTCCCTCAGGGACTCAGCAAGATAGTCATGCGTTATCGGAGGGGTGTACACATACTTGCCCCCATCTTCCCATGGGTGTCGTTTGACGATGGCGAGGTAAACGGGAAAGTGAAGTAGAGGATGATGAAGTTCCTCACACTGATTGCTATTCGTGCCTTGACAAAAACAGCCATTCATTTTAAACGAACATATGGTAACACTAGCTAATGCTGCGTTGTTGACTTTCACTGTACTTAATCTTGTTTCACAACAGCGCTTAACAGCAGTATAAATGGGTGGTTGTTTTCATCGGTAAGAAGGTTTGTTACTGGAAGTTCAATAAGTACCTGCATCGACGACCTCACAAACTATCCAACAGAGTTCCGTATAACAGTGTAACTTTATTAATGAGGACGAATTAGTTAATATTACTGATGAGGAAAACTAGTTGAGAGTTCGTATGTGATCCTTCGGTGGTATATGATGTGAAGTAAATAACGTATTGGTCGACAAGTTTGTTTCCTAAAGGCATGAATGGAACTTAAGTGACGTTTTTCGGTAAACGAATGCACTATCGATTAGCTCTAACAAGAAGGAAAGTTACATCTAGTAATTCATTCTGAAGACGAATTTCTGGAAGGTTTGCTTTCTTTTGGAAGGTGCAAACGGTTGACAAAAAGGCACAATTTGAACCAATCAAATCGACTACTCACCAGTATAGTGAAGATGAGCGATCGTATTATACTACTCATGCCGCGGCTGTTCAGTAGTAGGACCAGAGAATATATTTTGACATCGTACAAGCCACAGGAAAAATTCAGGAAGGGGCGTCAGAGTTCACCATCGCCCACAATGATCCCTGCTACTTAATGGAACTGAGCATTGACGTCTGTGACAGCCAAGACGGTCTGAGGCCGAATACCGCGTGCAGATGAGTGGTTTTGTGTCTGGTTTTGTTTAAATGCTTAACCCATGTATTGCTTTGTCGAATAAACAACCCTTGTGCCATTCACGTTCTTGGATCACAACACCAGTAATACATATATACATATGTATATGCGGTATAACGCGCACAATACCTTATATATATATATATATATATATATATATATATATATATGGAGGGAAATCGTTATGTGTGTCATCTGACTGACCAAGCCTCATCCAACGGAGAAACTGTTCAAACCCATTCTGATTACACGGTGGCTAAGACTTTCGACCCTTAACCGTTTAAAGTTCACTTCAATTTAAATTAAGTCGACTGAGGAAAAATCGTACACACTCGAAAAATAAGTGATCAGCAGGGACAGACCAGTACGGAAACAAAAATTATTGCCCAAAAATTGATCGTTAATCCAAGAAAAAGTCTACCACATGTGTTGATCTAAGGCATCGCCATACCGGTGCAGTCGAATGCAAAGAGTTTGACAATAAGCCTGATAATCAGGTGCTAGTACTGTCACACTGGATCCAGTCGATCCTCCACCGTGTTACCTATTTTCACGAACAATTAATAAACCACACAGAAGCTGCTAGAACGTGTAAGGAATTGGTCAAACATCATTGATAAAGTAACAACCAGATTAGCTATCTAGTTGCAACCACAAAATTTACTTGCTACTGGAAGGATCCCAACATGATTCTTTACTGTGCTACACTAAGACATTATCGACAAATACAAGGTCATGCACACTGTTCAACAGCTCTTTTATTTCATGGGCCTGTTTACTGCAGACCATCCCAAATGTGTTCGCGCAAGTACTGTGAAAGCGCAACACTCAAAGCCTGATATGTGGTTGTTGTGAATTAATGTAGATAATTGTTGGCTTGGGATGTTTAGGTCTACAAAGATCGTTTTTCACAGAGTATCGATTGCACACGCCCAAAGATGTCAAGTATCTGTACGCCTCCTTCTGCTTGAACAGTTCCAGCTGACTGCAGGTACATCAGACTGACTGAAGTGGACAGTTTAGGAGTTAACATTTGATCCAATCACTTCCAACCCACAAACATTCTCTTCCCCTGTCTATTCTCTTCCCACGTCTGCACTACTGAACTCGCTACTTACCCTTCAAATTTATCCTTCTCATTTCCACCCATCTGAACAGCATTCAGTGAACCTCTAATTTCCCATCATTAACCACCCCATGAACAAGTCCGTCCATATTGGACTGATCAACGCCGTGATAATTATCTTACAAACCTAACCATCCCCGCCCATGATTTGTTCCTCTTCTCCTCAGAAGCTCCATATTATTTCTTGTCATCCGTTACCTTCATAGTAATCACGCGCTGCTTTCCACTTCCGAAATAAACGTATGCGAACCTATTCAGCATTGAGTCGTTGTCAACTAGTGAACGTGGAAGATAAACAAATCGCGTGAAATGCTACATAATGATGAACTTAAATATAGCGGTTTATAACTTTTAAGTACAAAAGCGACGTGAATCGATTGGGGCAAATAGAAAATAAGTGACGGAGTAGATTAGAAAATGATTCAACCAAAGTTTTGTTACAAATAATAATATGCTTAAAAGTATTAGACTTGATCAATATTTCAATAGAGATACCACTACATTTGGATAAGACGCAACTGTGCAAAGTCAGAGTTTGGTTGAGGTTCGAACCATCGACAGGAACAGCATGCTGAAACGTGGCAAGCGCTCTGTCAGCTGAGCTACGAAGCCACGCCATGGGCTCAGAAACTTCATTACATCTGTAAACGTGTTCCAGTACTTTGCCACGAGTGTAAGATCTGCTTCCGGGAGAGCGGAGAGAACTGCAGTAGAACAGTGAAACTATCGTGGGAACACGTAAATAGTTACAGAACAGTGACTAATACGTACGTAGGTGTTTGAGGTAAAAGTCACCAAGAGTTGGATTTCTTGCCTTATCGGAAAGGCTTCTTACGTGAAGTGATCATTTAACGTCGTAAGCTAAAGTAAAGTCCGAGTAGCTGACCGAAGGGGACGTGGGAATAAATTCGTATGCGGTGGAACGTCAACTGCAGTAAGCAGAAGATTTACGATGGCGTTGACACTCAAAGAGAGAAAACAAAACAGCCGCATTTTGTAATATTAAGTGTGAAGGAATCAAAAACAGCCTGAGAGACCAAATCCACAGTTCATCCTCGCGAAAAGGAAGGAGAACCATAACTGGACTACAAACCAGATAACGGTTGACCGGAAACTTTCGTAAATAACCACAGTAAAAAGAAAACACCAAAAGTGGCAGGTTGTGGTGTACAGAAACAGTTTTGCTAATCCAATTAACGAGTGACCACCTGACGAACAACATGAGTTACAAACTGATATTGACATTTCAACGTAGCTATCCAGCCGCGTAATCGCGCGTTCTGCGGTTGGTGTTCCGTAGTAGTGTTACACACGACTAGTCATTCGGATTTTGATGCAGCATATTAGCTCAGGTGCAATTGCGGTGACGTTCTCATAGACTGAACAGATCTGTGTCTGTATCGATGTACGATGGAGTATATTTTTGGGTGGTTGTTAATTGCATTAACGACAAACGACCCGACGACTGTAACATGCTCAAAGAACCAGACGTTATCAATCGCCAAACGCATCGTAGTAATCGGTCGCTAGTAGACCCGGTCACATCGTTCGAGGGGTGGTTACATAATCGTAACCCAAATCTGATGATTGTTCGTGAATGAATCCTTATCAGACAAACTCGGCCACTTTTGTACGTACCAAAGACGCTGATACAATCAATCTCCTCGCCGTGGAACTGATTGTAGTTGTAGTGCTCGAATGACTGAAACCATCTGGCTGGTCCATTCACCTATTTTGCTACGTACAGTTAGTCTAAAATAGACTGATTTTACCTCAGCGATTGATGAGGGTAAGTCAAAAGCTCGACACGCGTGTTTTCATTGTTTTAACTATACGAATGAAGGTAACGAACAAATCAACAACATGGTTGAAAGGAACACGTGGAAGAAAAGAAGAAAACGGTTCACGTAAAAAGGATAGAAGGAAAGAGAGTGTACCCTCAGAGTAAGAATGACAAAAGTGGCCGTGACAGGGTGCTGTTTTGAGCTTGAGTACCTTGAAACCCTACCAGCGATCTCCATGTTTGTAGTCATTTCGGAGTTGTCATAATACGGACTGTGTCCACCTAGACAATGAGTTGGATCTAAACCAAACCAAAAACGAAATAGTGGTTTCCTATCAATGCTGTTGAATGAGGCACTGCTGACTAACAATCAGATCAAGATGATCCTAGCTATACCGAACATTATGATTAACAGTGAATGAAAGAAACGGATCGATAGTGGACGATGAACGTATACAAACACAGTACCCAAAATTAAAACATTGCCGCTAATGAGGTAGTTGATTCTTAGAAGGAGGTTGAAGTTGATAATTTTCACCATGATACACTAGCATATCCTAATACGGTGCAACACTCCCTCATATAAACATCTTCTCTGAAGTGGTTCAACATTCAGGGAAACGTTGTGGTGGTGAAGGACTCCGATATGTACACAGACCACCAGTTTCCCGGTTTCCATCAGGTATTCTATCGCTTCAGACAAGTTCACGAAACCTGAGCTTAACATGCCTAGTTCGGACCGCGTTACAGATGAAAGTTCATTCCACCACGGGTTATGTACACTTAACTTGTGATAGCGTGATTTCGGTTTGGTTTGGCATTATTCCACTAATTAGAAACCACTATATATATATATATATATATATATATATATATATAAAGTATAGTCTTATAAGTAAGGAGTTAGGCGCTAACTGGGAGGTTGCCGGTTCAAGTCTTGTTTAAATGAAACCTGCATCATTGTGTTAACTCTCAACCTTTATTTTTCTTCACAGCGGAGTCTAGATATGAGATGGTCTGTGTCCATACAAACAGTGCGGGTGTCACACAGTCACACTAACAATCTGGTTTTGTTTTACCTCAAGACTGTTTCCGCTGCCATAATTCTACTTATTGTGAGTCGGCTAGCATCAGTTCGGTCAAGTTGTCGTTCTATGGTACACAAATAACTGTAGCGATGCAAACGATTAAAACTACGTTCGTAGATACAGAAAACAAACAATGCCTGAGAAAGGTCTCCTTTAATCAGAAATATTACTAATGGTTATTAACCTCAAATCACAGCTGCGTGTAAGTATTAAAAATCCTAAAGGATAACAACCATCCGTTGTGTAGTTCTGTTTTCAAGGAAAACCTTCCCTCCCTCTGTAGTAACTGCTTATATCCTATGGTTAGACCACGTATCAAACTGCGGTTCGCAGAGTTCCGGAAGTTTCTCTCACATACATTTCTATTATGTCTGTACCATCACGTCTATCGCATACAGCTTCAAATAACTATTCCACTCTCATTCCCCAAACTCGAACACACTGAACCGCCCGTGTCACCATGTACCTCCATGTGCTCCTATAACTGGTTTCCCGATGATTTTTACATTGAGCTAACTCACCACAGAGCCTCGTTATCATTTCTTATCTTTTAGTGCCCTGTATGAAGGAGAACTAAAGCGAACGTAATGTGACAGAATGCGGAAGAAACTTCACTTTGTTGTTTCAGCTGAAACATTTTATGATGAAATTCATGCCATTTGAGATATACCACTGAGCATCCGCATACTGATAGAAATGAATTTACTTCTGCTTAACAAACGAGTCGGTTCGTAGGGATAATCGGGCACAAGGACAAACAAATCAAAGTTTAAATATCGGCAAACTGACATCCGGATGTAAATCAGTCAAAATGTAACATCGTGAATACGTATGCTGCATAGTGGGGATTATGTAATTAGTGGGAGTAACTTCAGGTGATCCAAAAGTATCTTGAGAAAACGACATATTGGACAGATGTTGACTCGCCTTTACTCATTCGACTTGACCTCCACATTCAGATAATTGAGCACAGACTCACTGCATGAGCTAACCCTACTCAATCCCATGGTTTCAAGACAATAACTGACGATATAAACAATCTTTGAAACTACGACCCCGACGTCTATTGTTTCAATATGGATCCTAATGGTATCAGTACCTCAGTACTCCAATATGCTTAGACTCTTGGGTGAAGTTCAATGATAAACTGCTACATCAGTTTCTCATGTATACAGTCTACCGCTGCAACGCTGACTCCCGAGTTCCACAAGCAGCTGGAATCTGAACTCATAGAGGATCAACTGCAAGAAGAACACTCAGGTTTTCGATCATTTCATAAATGTGTCAGTCATAGTCTCATTTTGTATCAGCTGTTGATACATCATCACTACTTTTCTCAGGCAACAGACGTGGTATTTTTAAGGTTAACCGTTGTCTTTTACTTAGTGTTCCAACATACTGTCTGGAGCTGCTTTCAATGATGAGAATTCCAATTTACGTACAATGTTTTCCTTAATTTCTTGTGCATCAGCTCTGAGTGTAGAGTATTCATTTGTGGGTGGCCGTTTAGGGTGGGCTGACGTCAAGAGACGTATAACGGAGGCACCTGACGTGTCCAGTCCACTTTAAACAATTTGAAGACGAGATTCTGGAAAGTGCCCTCCGATCTCCCGAAAATCTTGGACTGGCCATCTTTCGGGTAATAGGTTGGCCGACAGTGTGTGCTTCCGCAGACAGCATACAGATTACGTTTAACCGGTTAACTGACCGATTTGCCCATATTGTATGTATCGGTATTGACGGTAAATTGCTGCGGACTATTTGGAGGTTGTAATTGTCTAGGTGGTGTCAAATTTGTAACCTTTCGTATTGCTGACGAATTGATTGTCATGATAGCGAAGGCTCATGTTACATCATCTGTGGTGTCGCAAAGACAGTCGATTGTCTACCGAAAGGCAGGCTTACAGTGTTTGCACGTCTCATCTTGCTCTACGGGTTGATGACCTAGACAAGCCATGTTTAAGATAAAAGTTAGCTTTGCGGATTCCATCGGTCAGTTTGTGTGGAGTAAACCGAATATGTGAGCAACATGACAGCCTATATGCGTGCATTTTCAAACTATTCCAGTTCATTCGGTTGGAACTCGAGGTTACAAACATGCCGCCTACAGTGGCCGTGTCACCTATCCCAGATATCAACTAAACTTCTATAGTATGAAGTTTTGTTCAGGGTGACTGCTAACAGGCGTAGGGACTCGTTAGATACCCAGGAGATAACACGGTAGTGAACTATGAAGGCTCTGATTGTTCCGGTGAACTGAGTCAGATATTACAAACTGTCAGATTGAGAACAGTATGGTTTTCCATACTGGTGCTTGAGAGCGCTCTAGGAAACAGTAGGGAGCCTCGGAGTGCTGTCACTTTCATCTAAATGTCCTTTTGCTGTCTGTTTTCATTTGGTCCCCAATTTCCTTCAAACGCTTCTTGTGCTAGTGTCGATAGAAATAGAAAATTCAATCTTACTACTTCAAAATATTACTCCAGGAAGCAAATGTATGTACATGACTAACAGTTTTTCGCTAATGGTAGACACCAAGATATAAGTTGTGAAACACACAACGGTTGGTCTGGTTGCACAATGCGTGAGTTATAAAACATAACAATTGTGTTGCCATGATCGTCTATTTTGAAAGACGACTATAGAAGTCCTTCAAACTACGGAAGCAACCACCATGAAGCAAGTAGAACCACAGATTAAATGTATCAAACTTTCGTCTCCGTTCTTGGCTATGATGGAGTTCGTCTTGTTTGAATGTGTCATAAGTGTTCATAAGTGAACACAAGTCTGTTGCCTATACTCCATTTTTCATCATGACTCATGGATCTTTAATCAACTGGATTGCTTTTTTGTAACTCCTTTCATCAATAAAATTCTCCTTCTCTACACAGACCAACTCAGGAAACACAAAAGTAGATCGCATTAAGAGGCAAGGTCATTGTCAGAGGGATTATTATTTTGAACATGAACCCAGAACCGCTGAAGCAGATGTAAAGAATATTGCCGTTCAAACCTACAGTGGATTCCAGCACCTGGTCTTTTCATCATTATGATGTCCTAAAAAAATACTTAGGTTACCGCCATTTAGAAAAATTGTTAGTTCACTAAGAAATGTCTTGTAAAAAATTCCTGTTGATTTATCACTTGAAGTGATCACTATAGTACACAGAATAATGTTTTTTCGGTCAATAGAATTAACCTAGTCAACGTTATGTGAATGCGTGTGTTCATGTGTTAGCTTGCTTCATCGCGTGACACGACTGTTAACATCAAGGTATATTGAGTTTGTCAATGATTGTGTGTTTGTGGGAGCACACGTGATCAGGTAAAGTGTTTTATTCAAACCTCATTAATATATTCGATCAATAGTGTTAGTTCCAATGACAGTCAATGAGTTCTGTCAAACTCAACTCTCTAAACAGGTTCTGTCATTGAATGATTGAGAACATTGCTATGAAGCTCTTCGAACACAGGAGCAATAACCAACAGGCGTGACTTTATCTCTATCCGTGTTTACATCATTATTGCTACGGGCATGTAAGCTTAAGTACATATGACAGGTCGAAAATTAGTCGCACATGTGAAATATATAGCGAAGGAAAAGAGTTTATGCACGATTCAGTTTACCATAGATGTAGCTACTAAACGGACACCTTATTTGGCTGTCTACCAGGCCTTAGAAAATTAAAGCAATAGTTGTAATTTATCTAGCTCGATTTTGTATAGCTGCTAGCTATCATCCTCAGTCTAATAAGTCTATTTGGATCAAATAACTTTCCCGTAATGAGTTCCTATTCTGGAGACGCGATTTTTATGAGACGGAATGAGTTCACACTCTAATAAATATGGCTGCCGTAGTGTCACAGACCACGTTCTACAGTCGAATTACAAAACAGCTAGTTTTTACAACTTCGATTTTTAATTGTTTGTTGGCAGAAACGATTAACTGTCAATATTATGAACAATTACAGGACATCCATTGGCAAACTACAATTAATGTGATAATTAACGGTAAATACTAGAGGAGTTTGGTTCGCCATCACTCATAATTGATTGGTTGAAATAAAGGTGACCTCTGCTGTGTCATCCCTCAAGGCGATCTGTCAAGCTGGGCCGTACTCATGCACAGATATGGGTGAATGTCTGTAAATAGTAATTCAAGCTTACCTAATATGAGGTCAACATCACAGGGTCAGCACTGTTGTTTCATGAAAGGATATAAATCCTGGTAATGATGAGTATATGCCAAGCTGACGAGTTCTAACAAGAGAAGAATTCAAGTTTAGTACTTCTTCTGTTCGAAACGGACCAACAGATAAATTCATGGGAAGGCGATAGATGTGATCAATCACGGGTGACGTTCAATTTGTATGAAAACCAAAATCCCCTACTACTTATCAGTAGAGAAAACACCGCTCAATAAATTAATAAGTTCCGTTATTTCAATTTGCAGAGAAGTTGTAGTCGGTGGGCGAATGACTGTAGTTAACAGGACAGTTGTTATGTCTACTTTTGAGGTGATGGGGCAATTCCACCGTTGCCCGCAAGTTGGCTGAGCGTCCATTTATGGTGAGTTATTCGTGCCTAATTTGAAGTCAGTGGCTCAGTAGTCAACACAGTTGCCCGATGAAAACGTGGCCGGAGTTTTAATCCCGGTCCTGACAAGGATAGTTACTATTGGCGAGCTCTAACAGCAGCAAACCCCGTGTCTAGTGCTTCCATTCGAGAAAGGAATGATTGATTAGTCATACACGGACGTGAAAACTTAATGAATGCTGATCAAACTGTAGAATACTTATCGACAAATGTCGACAAATGTATATTCAAATCAGAATTGAACCCACTTCACTAATAATGTTAACTTTTCTCAAATAGAGTAATCATGTGACTCTTCAGTATTTGACGGTGAGGAATTCACCGATGTTAATTGTTTACGTTTCCCATCAAATTCGTGCAGTTTGTTATAAAAGTATTAGCTATCCTCTACAGACTATGTCGAAGTATAAAGGGCAACTGCGTATTTCTGCGCCTCATGCGAATTTCGTCAACAGTTTCATCAGATTAAGTGTATTCATGTAAGAAATCAATGTAATGTCATCTGGCCCGATACTGTTGAATGAGTATCACTCCAGAATGAGGTCAAAAGTGAATTTATTCGCCCGTACTGTCCAAAACTTAATTTGCTAGTTTTTCTTATCAATACAATTTTTAAACCAAATCAAAACGGAAACAACAAACGACCTAACAGAGCGCTCGCGTTTCAACTGAAATGAGGAAATACTTAATCTATCTGAATACTCCCTGTTCACTTAGACCTTTAATCTAACGTTAACGTAAAATAACGTTTGCACATTTATTGTTTACCCACGGGATAAAAGCAGACTCAGTTGTGTGCTGTAACGTTCCGTAAGTATATAAAGGTACATCACTAATTACGTTACAATGCTGTTCAAGCAGCTTTGAATTGTTTTCCAAATCGTGTGGTCAACCTCCAAAGTCAAGTATACTATTGTGAACCATTTCTTCACTGGGATTTAAATTTATAGCACATCAGTTTGTATATTGGAGTTACATTAGACATGATCCCCCATTGCCTACTCCTAACGTGAAAATCTTCATCAAATTATCTAGATAATGGTTTTCCAACAATCGACCATTCACCTGCATGATTGCTGAACAATAATCACAACCCGTCGCCACTTCTAATCGCTTCGACTCAAAGTTCATGTTAAGCACATGATACCTGGATGCTTCATATAGACTGAAAACGAGCTAACATGCAAGTTGATTTTCATAAGAAGCGCCTCTCAGTAAACCAGATAAAAAAAAAGTATTGAAACCCAGTTACACCAACGGAAATTACCTTGACAGAACTTTAGCAGACCATAGCTAAAAGAATGGCGTCGATCTTTATGTACACTTGATCAAGCCTCAATTTCATATTAGAAACCTTTCCTGTTTAATAAAAGCTCAACTAATAGCAGATATAAGCATCAGTGCTGCAATCACAAAGATGTAGCAGTCACAAAGATGTAATCATTTTCTAAATAGGCTAATAGGTTTGGGAATTCACAGGTTACTATCAACAAGTGTGTTTTGGCTTTGAGTCCCTATCTTTGTGTTAATCAAAAAATGGTCTGTTTGGCAGGTGCACAGGAAAAAAAAGTGAATGGAAACAAACAAAAAGAAAATCCGGTTAAGCTGTCGGTGTACGATCCTATCAACAACTTATATCGTTGAGCGACAAACTTATCCACGGAAAAATTTGTAGAATATTTCCCATCGAACCAAATAGTCAGATTGTGGAGGTAGTAAGGTTTAGGTCTCTGAAACTGATCCAGCAGGTTGTTAGGTGAGTTTTTTTCGTGGTGTGTTATACTAAAGATAACTAACAGTATTACGTTAACGATACATTAAAAAGGTTGTAGTGCGCAATTAGAAATATTAGTTGGAAAACACTTCACAGAAAAATGGTTTGCGAATCTCGATAATCAATAATAAGCGCCTTTTCGTTGACACTATGGTTCACTTCACGTCAAGTAAGCACGTTTTTTAGGAGCGAAACAATTTCAGCATCATAGCTTACGCAACTAGACCAACTTAAACAGAGCCATTTTTTAAAAATCTGGATTATAGTGAAATAAAAACGTTCACTACCAAATTTTTGAAAGAATCTGTTACTATGAAAAAAGTGAACTTGAGCTAATAGTATCAACCTCCACTGATCAGAAACTCGTAGAATAATTTCCCCTAACAGAACATGTCCATCGTGGAAACTAACAATGTTCTCACGAAGAAGTTTCTGTCTAGAGAAAGTGTTCTCTAATCCCATTAAATCCTACTAATGCTGAGGAGTTAAATTGAGCAAGACAACTTTATTTAATAGTGTTGTATAAACTGGGGGGTTTTGTGAGCATTATCACACGATCCAAATGCGTAGAAACCAACATTACTAAGAAAGCGTGGAGATGAAAACGACCATTAAAAACGTGTATATGCACTGTGCGGGACCTAGCACCAAAGAGACTGTTGCTGTACTACTGCTCATGACGTAGATACACGTCAGCTACGCAAAATACTGTTTGTGTTCTTGGTTCTGTGGTTTTACATACCTTACAACTGACGTCTTGCAATAAACGATTTCCCAGGCCAAGCATCTAAATATAAACTTGTCAATTACCGATACTAGGATCTCTCCAGGACTGTTGCTAGTAACTTTGACCACTGTAAACTCTCTAAACAAAAATATAGTGACGAGTGACTCTAGCTTACATGTTGTGACAATAACGCATACGGCATTCGCTAAGGGAGAAAGGTACTTTCTGGAAAAAAACGACAGCGACATTTACAGGCCAAAATACAGAGAAAGAAGTAATTAGCTGTACACCACCTCCTAATTGCTTTCGTACAACTACACTTGGGGAGTCAGATTGTCAGGCAGCCCAGATTTCGACAAGAACCAAATAACAGCCCAAAAAACTCTCGATAAACACACCAAATGTTTTATATGAGCCTATGACTATGTTAAGAAATTCGTGTCTCACGGGATACTGATCAATTTGTCATTGTGTCAAGAATCCTAAAAATCAGCAGAGTATAGTTTACCTTTTACAGTTTTATGGTAAAATTGCCCCTTGCTCGTGTCTCAACTGCGTACGCTCGCAAAACAAACTCTGTCCTATCATTTGCGTGCTCACATTTACAAGAAAACAGGCCCGAGAAACATTACTAATAAGTAATCAAGTGAACATAAATATAATCGGTTCAGAAGACGAGACCACATATAAAGAAGCCTCAGGCCAGAGTTATTAGTTAGCTGTGGATAAAAGTTTAGCTGTTCAGAACATTGCACCAAGACTGAAAGGACTAAAGTGCGTTTATGATTCGTTTTAAGGTCTACTCATATAAGGACAGAGTTTGGTCCGACAGGACTTCCGTACAGTCTGCTTCTTTGGATTGGAATATTTTTTACTTCTCAAACCTGGGAGGTTTATTTTTTTATCTGCAAGACATCACAGTTGTTAAAGCTCTAGGTCAGATTAGAGTATTTCTTCTTGGGGATGAAAGGTCGTTTAGGCCTATCTTTACCTCTTTGTCAGTCGAATGAATATTTATGGTAAATCATCATGTGATCTGAAGTACCAGTCAACTGACACACAGCCAGATTGTAATCTCCAAATAGAGAACAGCAAATTTTTCAACCATTCTCTCACTGTACGGTATTTGCAGGTTGTATTGAAAAGATCATATACCTCTTATCTCGCTTCTTACCGATGAACGTTCAGCGACGATTTTGAGGAGGCCTATAAGTAGTTGTCAGCTGTTAGCATTCCTTCTGTTAGAGAAATCATCATCGCTTCGGTGACTTCACTGGAATAAGTTTTTCTCACTGTGTTAATCAGGAATGAGATTACCGGTCGTTTCAATCCGACTATACGAGAATAACTGGAGTCGATATAACTACCGGTGTTGGTCGGTGGGTGCTACTCAGAGTCCTCTAATCTCGACTGATTATTAGCTGTAACATAACAATACAAACAGTTAGGACAACATTCCTCAGTTACCATTCTCAACGTTGACGTTGCACTGATACACTTAAAGTTAAGGTATGGTGTACGTTGAATATGAATGTTCAATGAATAAAAACTACCAAATTCATAAGACACTTTTACGGTTTTTGCACACATTAGCCAAGAAGCCATGAACTGGCGGGCGCGTTTTCGAAGGACAACTAGCAATATTATCGTTTGGGTTGGAAATTTTACATCGTGAAACAGTTAAGACGTAACCAGGTGAACGGAAGTTCCCAGTAAACACACAGTAGAGGTGTTCACAATGAAATATGATATCCTGACTACTAGACAGCTTTCATGTGGAATATCTCGTGACTATTCTCTGTAATATAGTGGCGAATTGTGATACTGAAACCCATTGCTAAATAAGCCAATGTAACTTGTGGCTACGTTACAAGAAACTATACAGTTCTTCGTGCACCACAAATTATATGTAATCCGAACTAAACTGCATTAGGCAACGAACTCAGGCAGGAAAATGTTTTAAGAGGAACACTTAAAAAAAACTTGATACAACTGGCTTTGTTTTACAACAGTTATATTTTTGAAGCTGATGTTGTCTTGCTTAATAAGCATATAGGCGAACCAAGTGATGTTACGTGGCGAAAGTGGAGAGAATGCCCGCGGCCATGTTACCTATACAGTACCGTAATAAACTTTCCTCATATGGTTATTATTATCAACCTGTTGGTTAAAAAACTCTGGCAAATTTGTCTTAAAAAACAACTGTGTTTACTGAATCTTTATGGCAAGTTCTACATGCTGTTCTTAAGATATTATGAGGTTATGTGAAAATAATTTGGGATTTATGGCTACGAATTGAAACGCTTACAATTCTGCCACAAGTACATTCAAAACACAATCTTACAAGTTATGACGGCATAACTGGCATGTGTTTGCTGATCCAAATTCGCCGACAACACTCAGCCGGTTCCGTGGTTGTTGTCACTCACCTGGTAGGCGTACGCTATAAACTTCAAACACACATCCTACTGTAGGAACAGGAAGTTTGGGGACTGAGACAAGTGGCATCTGCGGCGTCTATTGATGTTGCACGACGCATAGCGTCTTCAACGAGTAGTGTGGCTTGAATAAAAAAGAACAGTTCGCGCTCGAAAACCAAAAGTCAGTTCTCAACAACAGGAAGGCCAGGAACAGAAAGCGACTATTAGAAACGTGAATTTGCAGTGTGTAGGACGTGTCGACAATGAGAATTGCGATGCACTACTGCCAGCTGACATGGGTACAGGTCAGCCATGCGAAATAGTTTTCACATTCGTGGTTGTATAGTTTCTCACACTTAGTAACTCATGTATTGCATCAGACATCATTTCAGGCTAGGCATCTGTTTCAGTCAAAACAACAGTAAGAGATGTGATCAACGTTCACCGGGTACTCCTGCTTAATGCAAGACAACAATCACAAAACTAGTCATGCGTCTCTGGTCCATTTTGGCCGCCAAGCAAATGCTACCTTACCTTGTAAAATTTAGATCTTCGAAAATTTCGAGTTTGTGCACTTTTTCTATCAGTTTTTGTGACCCGCATTAACCTACAAACCTTAATAAGCCTGAGATAAGCAATACAAATGACCCGCCAAAAAAACACACTAGAATGTGGATGAGATTTTGTTTATTATGCAGGACTCAACAAAATTTGTGTGAATATTAATTTGAAAGGGTCTGGCAACAAAATTCCCCCTGGTCACATCGCAAGACGACGAAGCGGGATACATGGACAGAAGACTCCATGAAACCCTTGACACGCAGTTAAATACCTATCGACTGGAAAAGTTTCCGAGACACTGTATGAAATATTGCCATATTCCAACGATAAACTCGGATTAATCCAAACTACAGTGAACATGAATCAATCGGGGAAGGGTCATGTGAATGTAGAACGGTAAGTTTCATAGTAAGACTGATACACAGTAAACTGAATCCAAAATTTCTGTGAATGCACCAAGTATAACAACGGCAGTGGTTGAAAGGAGACAAGTCGGTATTCTCACGTCTATTAACTACAAGTTGACTTCGAACTGGAACGATGTGCAATATTCCCTAACTTTCTCCAGATAAATTACCACGTATGTACACTTTGAAAAAGTCGAGAAAGTCTGACGGCTTACTGACTTAAATATTACGTATTTATGACTGTTTAGAACCTCAATGTTATCTTTATTTCTTTATGAACCACAGATTATCACATTAGCAAGAAATTTACATGGGGACCTGCTGGTACGCCATCACTACGGAATCTCGCAGAACACCAGCATCGATTAAAGCAACTACAGCATGTTTCAAACTCTCTTTTTCAAACAGTCTTTCAAATGTCTTATCATAAGACTGTTCAATTTCCACGACATATGATGCGAATATGTTACATGAAAAACATGAACAAAAACTCAGAAAACAGTAAAGCAAACAGTGATCAATGCATTCTACTGGAAATACATCTTCTTAAGTAAATCAGAAATTTGATATAAATATTCCCCTATCTAAGAGTATATTTTGCTAAGTAAATATGGCTGTTTTCTTTTTCAAATAAAACATAACAATAAATAATCTAAATAACTTGCTGGTGATGATTTTATATGCCACAGAAACCCACTAAACTGAAGTTAACAAAATACGGTTTTTCACGAGAATGGCTAGATTTCACACCCTCAATTTCGCCCTGAAAGTTCCAAATCTAAACGTAGAATTTGACTACAATATGAGAAAATCGCTTATTCTGGAATAGCAAACGAATTTCGCTTTTCACTTAACAAATGACCCGGATAATCACTTCCTTCATAATCAATATTCAACGACAAAATTGTTCCCACAGAAATGTTCTATTCACCGAAATTTCTAATCTTTGGTCAGCCACTGAGGCAGAAAAGACTGTTCGACACCTGGTCTACTCTTGGTCAGCTTGGCTGAGTCAGCCACATGTTAACAGGGCTGATGAGTTTACATAGAAATTTGATTGTGAGTTGCTGGACTATACCGTATGCAAATATGGAACGATAATCAAAAACTCATAATTCTCGTTCTACTGATAAATTGATGCATACAGTGATTTCTCTTCTAATGTCAATTTGTAGAGTTCACCGCTTAATCTTCTACTCGGGAAAATCGGATAGAGGAAACAGCCGAACATAAAAGGCGACTGACCACCACTTGTAGCACAGTGAGTATGTCCTGGGTCACGAACTTCTTCAATGGAAAAATATGTTTTCACTGTTCTAAGCATATAAGTAACAGATCATCTCTATACGCAACTTACGGAATTATTGAGACCGAAGTGTAGAAATAGCGTCATGCACGAGAACTGTCGGTTTGTAAGTATTGTTTACCATATGACATGATTAGCATTCGATTAGAAACTTGGTTAGCATTTGTTCTTGTCCCATTTTACGTCTTCACCAAATAACTATGAGTATAACAAAAGACATGAAGTGTCTAGAAGCACGAACTTTTTGATCTGATTTTCGTTACCGATTTGACTTGCAATCTGTGAGCTAGTTTCGTTCATCAGAACAGAAGTACAGAAATGTTAAAATGTATACGGAAAATGTATGTATATGCAACGTTAAACTCTTTTTACCAATACGCGCGCGAAGTAGAAAGAAATAGCTAAGCACGTGTGCACATCCACATAAATCGGTTTAGTGAGTAGCGTTCATTCAAGTTCAGTAGCATAGGACATTTAACAGTCAGATCGACTGACTACGAGCCTAAGAGTGGATCACAATGCAATTAACACTACTTCAGTAATATACTGCATACTAGTTGACTGTTACTGTCGTTAGCTTTCGCTTAGAGTGAATTAAAGCTGTTACCTGTTTTCAACCTGTAAACTAACAGGGGTCCACCACTGCTTCATAAGAGATTCAGAGAAAGCCTTGGAAGCGGCTGTCGCCAAAGCTCACCAACAAATTGATAGACGGTTGGTTTTTTAGTCAGTTAGGTTTCACTAGCACCACGTGCAATGGAGAATTAAATCTGAAACTTCCAAACAGCCTGAAGACAAATGAAACACAGTTGTCAAAAAAAGTTACGCTCGCGCCCTCTTGCAACCACAGCGATTGTGATTGCGCGAATTGGGGGATACGTATGTGGGCCGTCAATCCGACACACGTTCATAGCCTGTGAGTACGATCTTTTAGTGTGTGCGCCGTTGATGGGATAGGGCACCCTGTTAGCAAATAGCCATCAAACTTATTAGTGAGGAGTGTTCAGAGTTCATGGTTATTTTCTTCTCTTATCGGCCTTTTCGTTCCGCGTTTCGTCGTATACTGTTCACTTGAGATTACTGTTTGTCTCATCTACTTGCATAGCACAGCTTTAACAGTTCTGAAGAGGTACGAGCGAACATAGTAAACATAGATGTTGTTCGCACAGGTTTTTAAAATTTGTAGCGTTGGTAATAAGTTTGCTTTCAGCTAAAAATAGCATGCACTGTGTTTGTGTGCTGCCTAACTTGCTTCACTATTCTGACAGAGATAAGCTTGATAATGTTGGGTTCAACCATTGTTAGTTGGTTAGTTGACTAGTACCATTTGAGAATGATGTGACAAGAAAAGTGGCCGTCCGTTAGCATGTAGTTTGAGAAACTTCGAATGTTCGACCACTTCATCCTATATGTAGGGCGCAGTCTACATTAATGGACTACTTATTTGTATGTGGACGGAAAGAACGGATAAAATCACTTAGTCATAGCTTATGCATACTAGGAACTGAACGCTATGACCTCAGCTAAATCATAAACCCATCCATCTTATTGGTAACCATTCTGTACATTGCATATCAAATACACCAAGTGTCAGTTAATGATTGCCTCATATGAAACTTTTACAAAGTGAATTTTCTGACTCAAACAGTTTGATAAAAGCTTTCGGGCAGAGAAAAAAGTTTCGAAACCCATAAACTTCTTGGTTTTAACCTGTTGTGATTTAACCAAGGAATTACCAAATAATGGATGATATCTCATCGATAAGTTACGGTATGTTTGTAAAAGGACACGAGAAAAAAATGAATTGTTTCAAGAAACGTTTACGCATTCGTAGTTAGGGAAAACTGATACCGAGCTAGACTTGCCAACTTTCTGCCAGCTGGACAGACGCAGTGCAAACGAAGTTGTCAGTTAGTTCTGACCATAACACCAACACCCAAGGTGCAGTTTGTCCATCCCGATCAAAGGAGTAAGTAAGTAAGTCATGTACTAAATGATAATTTTGCTGGAGTTCAAGTACAGGGGCTTACTTCAACCAAGTCAGGTTAGCAAACAATGTCAGCATACCAATATGGGTGCACTAGCCAGCTAAGTTGTGCGGTCTCTGACTTGACCACATCCTCCAGGTCTTTTACCTGAGCATATTCCGACTGCTCCAGAGTGCGATCGACACTAGCTGGCTGTTGATAAGTATCTCAAGAAACGAGAGGGGGCGTAGAACTAGAAGTCAGCCGCATAAATAAGCCCAGATGATTAAAGGAAAATCACACCATACCTCCTTAATGTAGTTAGCTAACATGACCACTGTTTCACTGATCGACAAATGTATGTCAAGTCCGCCTTTTTGAATGGAAAGTAGTTGTAAATCCTATGTAGGACGAGTAAGATCCGCAGATTTTCTCTCAGTAATGAGGCCACATATTGGAGTTTTCAAGTTAGGTCCGTGATAACTAGAACTAACTGGAGTGACAGATCTTAGTGTTGTGATCCAACCAGACCCCACATCCCCGTGACGACTGGCGCAATCATGACACAGTGGTACACAAGCCTAATTCACTGGCATGGCTGTGCCTGGGTAAGCCCTTGCACTACAACCCCCCTGAAGTGCCTCGGTATTCACCATCTGCCTCTGGCGAATCAGTATCTTGACGTATCCAATTGAAGCGTAGACGTAACTTGTCACATCAGCTTACTGCCCGAGGCGAAACGCATCGCTCGGCGAACAGGGACACTGTGACCCATTCACTCGAGAGTAATCATGGCTGCGTCTGATTGATCTTAAAAAGAACTGTGTGGAATCAACATGATTTCTTGCACTGTCTTTCAAACCAGTGTACGGGGCTGTCCACGTGAAGACCAACGGTCTGTCGCTTCAGCCTGCCAGTCGACGTTGCGTGAGCCTCTGCAGACGATTGCCGAAATTCAGTCTACCGTGATCACATGTACATCCGACCGATCTTCAAACATTACTGATTTGTTTCATATGATTAGTCGAACTATGACTCCAAGGGCCTAACTTGGAACAGAGTAAACAGCATATGGTTCCAGCCGAAATTGAGGCTTGAGAATTAACGGGTAGAAACGTTTGCGCCTGCTGTTTGTCTTGTTTCAGTGATAGTTGTCATTTCGGACCATCGGTTTACACCACATGATCCAAACTGTGGACACGCTGAGACTCGGCCTGTCTCACGTGATTGTCGGTGTGACACGTGATAAGGTCACACCCACTCTATCCTGGCGTGTTGAATGACAATGCCCGTGAGGCCGTGCTGGCAGCTGCATTAACCGGAACTCGGGCTCCTACAAATGATTTACAACCACTACTGAGTAACGGCGCTTGCTGTATACAGGCGTGAAAATGGTATTTTATCGAAGCACCGGGTAAAGTATGCATTTGTCAACACCGTTCTCCATTCGTTTACGAGAAGAGTAGCATTTTCAAATGTACTGTAAATCAATATCTACAGCTGGAAAAGTTGCTTTTCAGAAGACGATATTGGCAAAACCACTACCGAAAACGTGTACAACTGTTGTGCTCTCCCAGTACCATTGTCGAATAGACGGGGTGAATCACATGACCTGTTGCGCCTAAGGGTTTCACGATCAAAGACGCTTGATTTCTGTTCGGGTTTTAATATGCTGACCGGGAAAACTCTGCCGCTCATGTGATCTACCAGCCCACCTGCAGTTACAGTGACAATCATTGACAGAACGGACTAAAACTTACGAAAGAGGGAGGCGGAGCACAACACCAAATGACTAGTGCAAACAACGGCCCAACGCTGGCCAGTCTACCAACACCGGAACATAAATCAAGCGTCTTTGATCTCGAAATCCTTAGGCGCAACAGATCATGTGATTCACCCCTTTAATTCGATAATGGTCCTATTGTACAATCACAGCCCTAGGCTGTTGGCCTTCTCTGAGGCGTCCTTAATCAAGCGCTACGTACCGGCCCTCTGTTGGTAAAAGGTGCTGACGTAATCAACTTCGTTCTCATGGCAGTGAACTCTGATTGCGTCCATGTGATGTTTGTTCATGTCATTGTTTTGTCGCCATGCCCTTAACCTATTAACCGAATGTTCCATGTACTCCACTGATGAGAGTGAACGGAGTGCTTGCACCTCGCAATGTATGTCTTGATGGATTGGATAGAGGGAACGCAATGTTTCAAGGTTATTATATTGATTGATAACGAAAACGGTCCTTTTTTACCGCATCATGTTCTCCTTAGTCGTGATTTGAGTATAGAATGATAATTCACTCGTGCCTAATGTGAGATCCATGAACGTGTGACCTGAATTCAAATTCCGGCCTTGTCAAGGATGTGCACTATTGACAAGCTCTAACAAGGATGAAACTCGAGTACTTCTTTTTGAAAAGGGGTGACCGATATCTACGAGAAAGACATCATCTGTCAATGGTGTTCACTTTCCACATAACAGTTATTGGTAGCTTTGTTCGCAAGCAGTATACTACTTCTAATCATTCTGCAACAATCACGACCAATTGTGAACTTCTGCCTATTTACCTAAGTTCTCAAGGAAGCTTCGAACACAGCTTATCGATTATGGTTTATGCTTGTAATAACGTTTGATCTTGGAAACACTAGCACTTCGTCGTTAAACCTACGCCACTGGTATACAAATAATCACACGTTCATCAACTTTTAGTAAGACAAAATATTTTCATCCCAGGAACATCAGAAAAACAGACGTTGTTGGACAAATTGACCATACGCTGTAAGACAAATAGATTGCTTATATCCATAATCATTAAACTTTTATCAGTCAGCAAACTTGTTAAGTAACAGTTACTGATGTTCTAGTCCATATGGTACGCAACTGACTGAAATTATTTCACAAGAGAAAACGTCTATGTTATCCAACTGTACACACCTTATAGGTTCTTGGGATTGTACAGGATGAAAAAGATGAAATGCCAATCGTAGAAAAAAAACACATATGGTTCGTGAATACATAAAGAACGTGCTAAAATGTAAGCGTAAATTAACACGGTGGCATTCAGCACGCCAACACTGAATAGCTAAATCTAAGCATCATACGTATGCAAATTGGGGACACGTACACTGAGAGACATTTGGTTAAAAGACAAATATACGAACGGATATTCTACCTACCGTGATTTTTACAAATATGTCGGGATGGTTTCAAATTACAAAATCAACATGACAGCGCAGTCAGCAACTCTGCTATCAACTCCACTTTCCATCTGTGAATATGCAAACACAGTGACCTGGCAACCTAGTCAGTGGGATTAATCCGGATTGTTGTAATCCATACCTGAAGGACAGTAAATCGCCAGCTCGAATCCCGACCATATCATTCACCTTTCTATCTAGTGATGAGTTCAGGTAGTGGGATCCTCACTTTAAAATATCTGAATATAACTGTACTATGACTCGATGTCAGTTCAATGTCTTTCTATGATTTCGCCGGTACACCTCCAGAGTGACTCAAACTATGCAGATTGTTTGAACAACACCATTAGAACACGAAAACTGGTAGATGCAAGCATTTCGTATTGACTCATCAGTACCAAGTTTACAACCCAAAAGTTGCCTATGCCTTCAATCACAAGAGATCAACCTGTCAGTGCCACCTCACACTGTATCTATGCCGATTGTGTTAGCGCAGTGCGACAGGGAGTAAAACATTACACTGCACAAGGGGTTAGACTACCAGGCCATCCAACTGAGTTACACCGGTAAACACCACTGAGTCACGATACCCGGAGTATGTTGGGACAATAGAGGCGAGGTGTAACCCCGACAAAGCACACGACCCGAGGCAGCCATCTTTTCGTGGTGTGCGCAGGGAGTTCTCCAAGTCGAATCGATTAGAATGCCAGTCAGTGTAGCTAATTCAGTGCAATATTTTCACTCCTACTTTCATCAATACCTCACTGTTACCGGTTGCGCGACAGTGAAGACGCGGCGCAATAATAGAGAAACTTCATAGGACGTCTTGGACCGGTATCCGGTCAGAGAAAAATTACATCCGTTACACGAAAATGGTGTTGAACCACCTCAGGGTGGAAAAGGTACAGAACAAATTAGCTATGGTTTTCAGCCCTGGGAATAATAATCTGAACCGTGTTTGATGATAACAGGGACACAGAAAACATTTTCCTGAAATAAGTAAAGTTTTTTGAAGCTACTGCAAAAATCGAATATTCAACTGTATAGTTTGCGTGATTTTTAATCCCTGTTGCTGGGATCAGGTATTGAGACATCCTACTTCCGGAAATTATAGTAAAAAACAGTACTGGTATACTAAGCAACCTCAATTCTATTGGGTTTCCACAAGCCTATCTTGTAGACAAAAGCATTAGTAAAACGAAACAATACAATCTGTCCCAAAACCTCAGCTTTTCAACTGGTTAGTTCGGCTCAGCTTGTCCCGTAACTGTCCTAACACGTTGCATGTTTGAACGACTTGTTTTACTCAGGTGTTCTTCATTATGCTTGTGAGTTGCATCCTGAATGATCAGTTCGCTGATGTACCGGTTTGTATACGTGGTCAGCATAGGCTATAACCTTCAGCGAACTATTGGTTGAAGTCGTATCGACAAATCCGTCTAATCCGATCTCATCACAATAAGTACACTCCCTTTGGCCATTTCTGCTGTTGAATATGACAACGTTTCAAATTTCAGTAGCTCAGTGGGAGACACAAAAAGATGATATCACACTGAGCAAGCGAAAAATTCGACTGTGTTCTCAAGTTTTTATTCTTTCTGACAATCATGTAACTTCAAGTATAAGGTTCTTGTGACCTTACGGGACTACCTCTCTCCTGTTTTCTGATCGATTTTTCGGTCAATCGCCCCACCCTTCCTTTCTGGCTGACTTTTCAAATTGATTATCTATCGCACGTACGTCATGTGAACTACATGCACAGCGTTCAACTTAGTGACCATCTGTCCCCAATGATCGTTCCATGCTTAACTCCTAACCTCATCTAGTCAAGTTTACAAAGGCACACAGACATCCGTTCGAAAGTCTGCCATAGGAACCAACATAAGATTGCTTCTAACCGAACCTCACAGAGTTCTTTGACAGTTTTGTGGTCTGGTATGATGGGCATGCGCAATTCTAAAATTTCCAATTGTTGTGCATGATTAGAATAACCACATCTTGAAAAAGTGGATAAAACAAGAAAGTACCGGAATGTACCTGAACTTTTGCGTACACACACACTGTTGACAGCTCTTATGTCAGACAATCTTCAATTTCACCTCGTCTGTTCAACGTTGGTTGGATTGGAAAATATCATTCATTTGTTGGCCAAATAGCAGACACTTTCAAAGACGTATCAACACAAACTGTCGAAGAAGTATGATTGCTGTTCATATCTCAAGAAAATGATATAATAAATACAGACCGATCGATTGCTTGTTTGTTGTTCTTGAAGGGTTTAAAAATGATGTCATTGCAATCACTTCGTTATTATTCACTTTAGTTTCTGTTCCACTTCCAGATCTTTGAACGAGTAAAATACAAAATATACATCGCAATTTATTTACCCCCGTCCCCACATAGGTTGTATTAGTCAATGCATTAACACAAGTCAACTATCTGTGAATCCAACTAGCAAGTAAGTCTCTTTGGTTCCGTCAGACACCGGTATTTATTGGTCTGTTTGTCGTTTTCAGTCTTCAAGAGATCGTAATGGTATAAAACTATTCATTACGAGCTGTATAGTACCAAATTAAATCCGGTCTTCCAGTAAAACTTCATTATGAAAAGTCGCTTGACCAAGCACCTCTCCACCGCAACTGCAAGCTGTTTTCTAACTCGTTTGATGACTAGGTTGTTTTCAATCAACACAACAACTGCGATAAATTTGCCTATGAGTTTCTCTACTTGGTCAGTCCTACAATTTCCACAGCGTTCACTAAATGCACAACCTACAGAAACACTATGGACAATCCCTTCTACCTCTGGTTTCTCGCAGCTCTGTTCACAGGAAATTAGTTCTTCCCCAACTCACATGTGTCCTCTTTGTGACAAACACAAAACACTAATTGACTGGTCAGAACGTTGTTACTTGCTTTGTTTGTTCTTCCACCTCATCGCATAGGATAATTTGCTAACTGCAACGTTATTATGTGCATCGTATAAACGCCGTGCGAAAGTTGAATATTCATTCACGCAGACTGAATGAATTAGTTTATATTACTGTTATTGTTGCTATCAAAAATTTCGAAGATGGTTGGTCACAAACTGACACAATCATTTGTTTCTCTTTTGATTAGCTCCATCAGGTAGAATATATCGGACTCGAGTTCGAGCCAGTAACCCTCGTAGTCCATGTTGTTTAGTGCTGTTTCAGTGGCTCATCATTGTCCGTTTTTCTTTGTACTAAAGGTTTAAAATAAGACAGAGCCGACTATAAATGTTTGTTTGATAACGTGAATTGTGAAGTGTTAATGGAGAAGCGCGACAACGGCGTATTTCTCTTGCTTACTCTTTAGAGGTATATACATGATTTGTGAATCACTTGACTCTTTGTTGGTTTTTACGCATGAGTCTTTTTATTAAGGGTGTTATGACATATTTTCCTTGGAGACCCCTGTAGTAACAAGTTCCTTTGTGTAATACAATAGTTATTGCATGATTAGAGGACGTGATTGTCAAAACTGACAAGGCAGCTTGGTCAGTGCCCGATTACGGAAGCGTGTTTGGTATGGAAATGACCAAACATTATCAAAGTCCTAATGGACTTTCATGTAAAGCCTACTGAAAATAACCTTAAATGAAGACCTAAATACAGTATCGTGAAATCACTTTGTATACCAACAGTAGATGGTCGGTTTTTTCATAATAACTACTTCAAATTACTAGACTTTATAGTTATGAGGTTGGTAACAGAGTATTTAGGAAGATGGATTCAACTTCCATGTTCACTTCTGTCGCAGGAGGCGTGATGTGAACATAGCAGAATGTGTACAAAACCGGTGGAGTAAAATACACAATCATTTGTTTTCTTTTTAACGTTAGCTGGAACCCCCGTAGTTTTAACATCACCCTGAGTAGCTTTTGTGTTCATAATTGCCGCCGAAAGTCAAAAAGAAAAGTAAAAGTTGTAATCTCGGAAACCCTTCGTAGTTGTGTCTAAAAGATCGCGGTTCAACACACAGCCTCAGGAAAAGTATTGCCAATTTATCCTTTCTGTTGTGAAAACTGAGCGCTTTTGTCATGACTACATCACTCATTGTGCTGTGGAAAAGAATGTGAGCAATAGAATCACTGTTCTTGAACACTGTCTAAATGTGTGAGTTTTCGAAGGTATTCAAAAGTTATCCCAAGATTTTAGTTGGTTAATCCTTCATCTTGATTCAACTTATTGAATACAAATGGCAAACCGGTTGTGGGATGTCGGAATGTGATGGCTTCCAAGAATGATCGTGAGCTAATTACGTTTTTCTTCGTAAATTCTAATTGATGCCTGCAAATGTGATCAATTCTCTGACCCTCGGTTGGACCGGAAAGTAACCAGCGGCTGCTAGGGTCGTGCAACCGAAAGGGAACTTGCTTGAACTAATCAAGACTGTTGCTTTGATTACATGCACCCTGACTCAAGTACACTCGCTTCGCTGACCCATAAAATTAGGAGAACTTCACTTGAGTGGACGCCATATGCGGTGCACTTTACACTGGTTGGGAGACAGCAACGAACATAATAAGTAAGACCGGTAAATTATGGTCAGTTCAAGTGATATTATATGGACGGTTATGTCAGAAAACTATGTTACACGAGTTATGCCATGACAGATTTCGTCGCATCTATACCAGGGCTTACTACAAGCTGATAAACCTTATCAAATTAGAACCAAATCACAAAGCGAATTACTATAGAATGTCGATCATCTGTTGGTACACAGACCCTACCATTGCCAGGACAATAGGAAGGTGAGGAACTGTTCCTGTAAAATGCACATGACGGGACCGTTCTTTTGATGGCAACCACCTCGGCACATCGAAGAAGTATCACTAATAAGTAATTCGGTAGATTTATAACTTTAAATGAGACCCAGTTGTGAAAAGTCACGGCTTCGGCTGGATTCGAACCAGCAACAGAAACACAATGCCCCCAAAGTCACAAGCGCTCTACCAGATGAGCTACGAAGCCACGCCAGGAGCTCGGAAATCTCATATTTGGACTCGGTTACCCACCCGTCTCACTGACTCATATGGAACCCACCAAATGGCCCAAGGGATCGACTGTCCCGGCAGGATTTCTCGAACAGTTCAAGCTAGAATCCATCAACGTCACTGTTGAGCGTAGGAAGTGTATTAGTAATAAGAAGAAGGTGTGGGTTGTCGGTCGTGTAGATGACCATGAACTCTTCGGCCATGTCCGATTGATGGCGCGTCAGCAACAAGTGTTGAACAGTGACTGAAGCAGGTTGATTGTAGGTTCGGCTAGTGGAGGTGGCTATCATCAAAACGGCGATCGGTTGCGTAACCTTGCGTTTGATCCAGCTCAGCATGTGTTTGTTAATTGTGGTCTGCAACTGGCGCTCGCTTCTATCAATGAAGGTGACTCCACACCCACACTGATGTTGGTAGATGACGTCAGATTTGGCGGACAAAGAAATCGGCTGTCTGAATGACGGTGTTGGGATGCAAACGGCTGTGTAAAATACAACCAACTGAACAGCCCAAAAACCCGTTTGATAACTGTCTGGAAACAGTTCTATGGTAGTAAACTTACACCGACTAATATTGGAATACACACCCTTCCGCGGGCGGTACGTTCATCAGAACTGACCAACGCTGAACGTAAGACGGTTTGTTAACTAGGTTAATGAACTTCCATTAATGTCCAACTTGCCAGGTCTTCAAGCACTCAGACACCCGTCTTATTCACATTTACCCTGATATTATCACTATCAGAGGTCACCGGCACATCGTAATCCGTGTGAATCATGTCAGTAGGTACACCGTTGCGATTGCTTTCTCTCACACAAATATAGAAAAAAACCACTTCTGGACTAACGGATCTCTCAGTGTTTTACTCTAACGACCAAAACCACAAGTGGTGACATGCAACTTCACCCCTAAGTTATTCTAAAACGTGCTCGCAGTTAACCATATACTGCGGCGCGTCATCCTACTGTACATGATGTGTGCCATCTGGAAGCTACTCTGAACGCTCAACACTGGACCGATTATTTTGTTCTAGTGATACCAAGACGTTGATAAACCGCTATGACAGGGAACGTACAAATGAAGAATCGAATGCCCCTTGTTCAAGTCCCGGCAGTGGCGATGATAAGCACTACTGACGAGCTCTAATGAGAGCGAAACTCGAGTCTAGTGCTTCTTTTCGAAATGGGTCGACTGGAAAGTCTATGGGAATGCGACAGCTGCGATCAATTGTGGGTGATGTTCAACTTGAAATAAACCAAATCCCCGACTACTCATCACTATTGTAAGTTCTCAAATTTCCATCAAAAATTTGATGGCGTTACGTTTGTTCCCTTTGCCATTATTCGCGGAAAAAGTTTTTTAGAATAAAAAACAAATGGGCGTGTTGTATCATACTTTCCGTTATCACTCATGATTTCTATTCTTTCAGCTTATACCACAAATCTAAATTTACCATATGGGATAGCAAAAATCTGGTCAGAGTAAAGCCAAAATTCCGTCTATAGACTGATATATGAGCACTTGTGAATTCCTATGGCATTTTTACAGTACATCGTGTTGACACTGCGCCAACATTACTATGATGTTACTACAAAGACGCACATTCGACCAGAGTGATATTACTAGGAATTAACTCAAGAAGTTGGGGGTGACCCTGACCAAGTGTGTATAGTATATGAAGCAGCTGATGGAGGAAAAGCGCGCAGACCTTGAACCATATGATCATGGAAAAAAACTGAAAAATAAACGAACCTGGAACAGATCAAAAAGACGACACCTCTCTGCGATTTTCTAAGCAACCCCGAACGGTGCGTCCGCAATATTGCCCCATTGCGTCTGGTTAGGAAATTACTTCAACTGTTGTTGATCCTAGCGCAAGAACAAGGAGGTATATGTGGGAGTGGAATTCGAGAACTTCCTCGATTACTTGACACTAATCGTGTTCAGCACTACTTGTTGGAAGAATGAAGTTGATACTAAATGAAGTGTGTCATCGGCAGCAATTTACTCAGTTATTCGGATTGAGCAATGTGGGTTATGTCTTTCAACCACGCCAGACGTGCTCTACTCACAAAACAACTCGCGATGGCCAACTGGTTATCGTTCCTCTTTGATCTAGGCAAACAAACCTTGTCAAAGAATAACCCACGGGACTTCTTTGAATTCGTCAATGCTATCAACTAAACTAGAACGGACAGAAAAATGCTGTTCGTCTGTGCATCATCTTTGTCTACAAACGTGCCATTAGAAGAAACGCTTTATTACATCTGTGATTATAGTGTGCCCAATAAGCTAACGATTCATGTACTTTCAAATGAGTTGAAATAACGGATATTCCTGGGATCACACATTACAGACTAAACTCAACAGAAGTACACACAAGCAAGTGGGTAGTGTAACGCTGACATCCTTTTTCAGAGCGAATTTTGTGGAAACCGTAATAACATACCTTGGAAGTGACTAGTTGGAAACAAACAGTTGTGAAAGTTATGTTTATCAGCCAGACACGGACGAGGTCTAACGAACTGTTGAGAACAGATGAATGTATTAGTTACATTAACTTTTCTAAACTCTACCCATGTTAATGTAAAAAACACAACAGAGTTTGAACTCAAAAATTAAATCTTCTTCTGTGTACTTGTCATCTATCAAAAAGGATCATTTTAACAAAGCGCTTACAAAAAAGATGCCATTAACTATAGCAAATCCATTTAAGCAGCCTCCTATAACTAGTGGGGGAAAAAAATCTATACGAGCTAAAGAACCATGTAAATATATACATGATATACTGTTTTCAAACGACTGTCAATGTTACGCAAGCTATTATAACAACTTGGCCATCCTGTGTGATTAGTAAACAAAGTCCCTAGAAGTGTCGTAAGAGGAGACGTTTCTTCATTGTTTCTAGGTGATACTGATGCTGAAATTAACTACGGAAGATTTGCGAACATTGCCTACAAAATTGTCTGTGCATCTACTGTAGCATTTCACCCACGGCTAGAAAGTAGAATGTATTCTCAAACAGTTTCATTATGCGTGTACCCATTCACTTATTCCTATAAAGCTAATTACGTGGGCCATATCTGCCAGACACTTAAAAAGATTTCCGGCGCAATTTTGGCCCAATTGGTTGACACGGATCACAAAGTCCGTGTGGATGTCGCATTCAGACCGACCTATCTTGTCATACTTGTTCACAACAGAGGTATGAATTGTCGTACTTTGGCTGCTGCGGAGGGGATCGGAGTCCGGCTGCGAAATCCTAATCTGTGTGCGCACAGGTTGTTTGCTGAAACACTGAAGTTACCATGGTCTGCCGTCGTTGAAACACTTGGCACGGTACCATAGTACCCATGTTCGTAGTCCAAAAATGACACTAGATTCACACTGTATTAGGTTCTATAAAATACTGACTTGATAACTAATTTCACATTCATTGTATTGTATTTAGCCTGTAGACTGCATATTAAAAACGAGCTTATTTTCAACGTTTTGACTTCTGATGACTTAGAAAGTAGTTGTGACTACAGGTCGCCCTAGAACAAAACTGTTGTCAGAAAGGCAATAACCGGTGTAGTTGTGAAGCATCTTGCTGATTTTTACCTTAGTGTTGACCCAACTTTCTCAGTTCTTCCGACTTACCGAATCAATGACAAATTGTAAAGTTTGAGCACATATGAAGTCAGCATAATTCGGTTGTATTGCCTACTCTTAGGTATTCCGGAAATGCTTAACTCCGGTATTGTGATTCTCACGATATAACACCCAGTTCATAGTCTATCAAACTTTTACGGTTCCAACTGTACAACAGCTGTCACACTAAAGTCTGAGTATAAAGCTAAGGTTGATGATTCTGTTAAAAAAACTCCCCAAAAATATCAGTCTGAATGCTAAAACTGCTGTCCAAACTTCGCTGATATTAGTCCCGTCGTTCAAAACTCAAAGCGTTTAGAGGTAATAAGCAAGAAGCACCCACTCGACAGAGGTTGCGTGTCGAATACTTCATCGTTCGTTGTATTGAATCCATACTCTGGAGTAACGTGTCCCTCAAAATCCACTTCAGACAACTCACTGGTGAAACATCAACAACAGATTGTCTGTCGACCAGGGTGGGCGAAATTTTTCTGTTGAACATTAAAACAAAGAAGACGGTGTTCCAACGTAGTACGTTCTGCACAGTACAGTGTAAGAAGAAAGCCCGGGCAAAGTGAATGCATTAGGTACGCTGTTTGCATACGTTCTATCATCAATACCTTAAACGAGGCATTGGTGTGGACTAACAACACTGAGCAGAAACGTCCTGGCTAAAGCGTGTAATGCTCATTCAGTGGCGTTTGTGACGGCATGGTTATGTGAACCGGATGAAATACTAGCAAGTAGCAATAAACACGCCATGCGGTGAGATGGTAGCTGTTTACAAACCCTACGGAATGTCATTCATAAGCCAGATAGATACATGCAAACGTGTTTTAAAGGTTTTGACACCAATACCACACATAGGGGAGCAGTAACGGCAGATCTCAACGGATAAAATATGAACATCAGGGCAGGTGTACTCAAACGTGATTAAAAGAATACCATGTGCCGCAGGTGGGAAGACAGCGACAACACCGATCGCCTTGAAATGATGTGCCATGGAATTAACAGAATCGCCTACAACACTTTTCAATCAGTCCTTACCAACCGCATGCTTACCGAAAGCCTGGAAACAGTTCACGGTTACATCCTTCTTTAAAGATAGGTGCAGAGGCGACCCAGCAAACTATCGACCAGTAGCGTTGCTTTCAGTGATTTCTAAAGTAACGGGGAGCTTATTGGATGACTGTCTTCAGATTAGGTTTGAAGACCTCCAACTCACCACCAAGGGAAATGCATGGCTTTCTTAGCGGGTAGTCATGCGCCACGAAACTGCTGGTTACTCGTGGTGTTTTGAAGAAAGCTGCAGACGTAAGATTGGCCATAGACACAGATTCTCTCACATTTTCCGAAGCCATCGATGGGGTTGATCACTCCAGCGTGCTACTGAAACCTAATAGTTATGACCTTGACAAGCGATTACTCACCTGACTAAAGGATCATCTGACTGAACGTAGGTTCAGCGTCAAGGTGAATGGACAGCTCTCAGAGTGATTCCCAGCCAACAGCGGCGTTCCACAAGAATCAGTCCTATGTTCCCTGTTGTTAGTTGTTTTCGGTCTTGTACTACCCAGTACAGTCAAATCGCCACTGTTGTTCTACGTCTGTGACAAAAACTCTGGCGAGTTCTAGAGTACCCAGAAGATATGATGACTTCACAGGACGATTTGAATTGCCTAAACCAGTGGTCCATAGATAATAACTTGTCGTTCAATGTCGACAAGAATAGTGTCACACAGGTTAGTCACCAAAATTGTGCTGACTGTCACCTCGACGACATAAAACTTCTTATGTCACCATGTGAACGACACCTAGAGACCATAGTGGCAGACAGCACAAATAACACTGAACTTCCTAAAAAGAATTTGTGGAAGCTTTCACCCTGAAGTATATCCCTAATCTGCCCACACCTGGAGATGAACATACAGGCCTGTTGATGTTATCTTGAGGATGATTGTACACTTATTAAAATTGTTCAGAGATGAGCCACTAAAGGAATTATAAGACACAGAAATATTCCCTACCCGGAAAGACTAGCGGAATTGGGTCAATTCTCAGTGAATTACAGACATCTCAGGGGTGACCTAATTGTTACCAACAAAGTACTTCACACCCTGGGTCACCCACTGGCAAATCTCCTCTCAACAAATAAGAATGAAGCGTTAAGAGATCACTCGCTGAAACTGAGTAATGGATCAGATAGATTAGTCTGTAGACAGAACTGCTTAACAGTTAGGGTTTGTTCACATTGGAACGTATTGCTCAACTCTGTGGTCACGAGTGAATCAGTTGAGAGTTCTAAAATATTATTTGATCAACAAGTGCGTGCAGGACATCCAATACTATGTATCCTAATCGCTATACCTGCTCATTCTCCCAGGTCATCAACTGCGCGTGTCTGAAGGAACGTTGTTTCAGTGTGTTTCAGTGGTTGTTGCAGAAATGATTGTCGTTCGCTTTTTGTTTACATTTTCGAACCGTCCAACACAATTGTTACCGACCAGCACAGAGAAAGGAATGCACAAACAAAGATCTTCCTTCTTCTTGTAACAACCTATGGACCTATGAACAAGCAGCAATCAACTTAGCACCTGCCCGCTGTGACTGAGGTGAGTGTCTCTTTCTCAGGTCTAAAATGCACAACCACAACAGGAAATGTGGGACCGTCTTAAAGGCGCATAACCCAGTTTCTTTTGAAATCTATGGATCCCATCAATGTATGAAGATAGTAAATATATATGCAGATATAGAATCTAAAGGAAGCTTTGAAAATATCGTTAGTGAGAGGTTATTCGAGTAGGACTTCATAACAACAGCTTAGAAGTGTACTACTTTCAAGATTGAGGCTTATTGTGTAACGAACACAAGTGGTTGTAATTTGGTAAGAAGGAGATGTTAGAAGCGATCTGTACAGTTTAATTATGATAAAAATTAATTAAGAAATGAAACCACTTCCAAGATTGACACATATCAGAAACACCGTACGTCAAGCTCGAAACTAACTGAGTGCGAATATGTCCTAAATTTGCCAGTAGACAGCCAGCACTGAGATAACATACCAGAATCAAGGAACGTCGAAGTGTGGCTCATAAACTGTTCCAGGTAGTGCCTAAAAATGAGACCAAAGGTGGACGTGCTTAGAATTTCAGCCACATGTCTGATCTGGTTTGTGTCTACACTGATTGTGTTCAACTAAAAGGCGTATGTTGAACGAAGTCATAATGGCAATTCAAGTCAAGCAGGTTCAAGACCAGAAACATCCTTCAACAGATCTTCGGTGCACTCAATCGACCTACAGTTGCAGCTGGACCTAGTATCATTGACCTGAACTGAACGCTAATGGATCAGAAACTTGGAAGCATATATTTCCCATATCAAGCAAGCTTTGGGACGATTAACTTTCACTCGTTTATCTTAAATGCTGCTAAACTGATTGAACTGACGGGTTGCCTCTAGCTGCTCCCAAGATAACTCTTGTGGTCCGATCGGCAACAATTTCTCCTGTACAAGAATCTCTGTCTTATCAACCGCTGCATTGCAAGTCAGAGTTAAAGAAATTTCGTTGGTACTTCCTAAACATTGTATCACGTATCAACCTGCCAACGTTTTGCCCACTCAGTGGACAGTCACGTACGTGAGTCACCTTTTATTTGAGTCTTACTCCACTATGCGCATATCACACACCCACGGCACAGCTGGTATGCCATCCCAGCACGTAATCATACATTTCTATTGGTTGGTGAACAGTTGAGTCTTCACATCTTATCTCTCTCACATTTTGCTTTACTCTGTACCACCCGCACGCTTGTTGTTTTAGACCAGTGACCACAGTGTTCCACCTACCGGAAATTGTAATTTGACATGTTCAGATATTATACTTTCAAAATGTCAAATTCGTAAAATAATGCACTAACTTTACACGACAAAACTCCGTGAGCAACTCTTGTTATTCCGTCACTATGGTTAAAAGTAAACTAACTTGAATACGAAATAATACCACGTGGACGAGTGTACCACAACCTGTTAGCCTTCAATGAACTTGATATATGTAGTAGTAAGATTGCTGTAAACTGTTTCTAGAAGGTTCCAGATTTAGATTTTTGGCAGGAAAAGCCAAATCGGAAAAAATGCACAGTAACGTACAGTTTCACAATGCTGAATAAAAATATAGTACGAGAAATGGCAAAACAAACTAAGCAATCAGCACTATTCCCATGGTGACAGACAGTCTTCACATATTGCAGTTCATATGTATTTGCTAACGGAGATAGGGAGAACAAGTGTGTCATATAAACAGTGTCATAGATGATGAAACAGAAGTGAACTAACTTGAATTTTGTAGTGAGCTAATGAATGACAATCGTATCTTCAGATAAAGCACGTTGCAGTCATTGTGAAATCGAATGACAGATTGTAATTCTCTTTGGTGTGCATGTTCACAGTTTTCTGTACCAATGTTGGTAATTGAGTTTATGTAATGTCACTCGTAATTGTTAGAAGGGACCCAATTGTTAAAACTCTGGATTCCGGCTGCATTCGAACGAGTGACAGTAAAAGCATACCAGGACGCAACAAGCGCTCTATCGGCCTAGATATGAAAACTCATCAGATCTCTGATACTACTAATCAGTAATCAGCATTAATTATCAGTTGTAAGGTTGCAGATTAGAATCAGGTTGCTGTGACCGAACCGGTCAAGGTATGGACAGCCGTGTGTAACTTTGTAAGCCTTACAGTGTTGTATACAAATTGAAAACCCAACTAATTAGTGTCTCTTCTGCACCCATTTACAGAAATCTCGTCACATTTGTCAAACAGGGCCTGAACTAAGTAACCGCTCTCATGACTAACAGAGTACTGATTCCAAAATCACCTGACATGTGGGTGGTTGAGTCATATATTCCGGACATGTTCGTAAAAATGACTTCTGTCTACAGTCATAGATCACACAACATTTTGTCCCATTGGATAAGTACTTTGTATTTGGAATCAGGCTACTTGACCCGGTAGTATGTCATCAAAAGCGGTTTGTTCAGGCGCCGCACCTACCATGGCCACAAATCCACCGGATCGATGACCAACCTGCGCAGCCAAACCAATGGACAAGCATGACCTAAGCGACCAATCAAGTCATCGCCAATTGACTGACCACTAACCTAGTTTCTCTGTAATAATTCTGATCGATATCACGATCTAACTCTATTAATTCCTTACATAATTGTACCGGCCTGAAGATGAATTATCGAAAACATATGTTCGCCTATATGTCTTTATTCTCATTATCGTAATGGGCATATTTGAACCGAAGAGTTTTAGACGTCAAGATGAAGACGATGTATCAAATGCAAAATGGCGTTTAAAGACCAGGAATGAGACGATTAGTCGCAGATGGTGTCTACCTAAAAGGGATCTCGAGATCCTTGACCTTAAAATTCTAAATGACAAGAAGCAACCGCAAAAAAATGTAAGTATCTTAAAACGGGCGACAGTGAATGAGTTCCATTAGCAAAAATTCGTTCCAGACAACCAGGTTGGTTGTGAAATTATGTCTACAAGGGTTTATGTTCCTATACGTCTAATGCAGCAGTGGGCGATATACCCACAAAAGTGAAAAAACAGCGTATCATGTGAAGCACAGTACTACTCCAAGGTTAAAGACGTTCAGCAACAGCCTGCTTGGTCGTATATCATGCTGAGTAACAAACTGTCAATAAGCATGAAACTAAAAATAAGACAATGAATTGTCACAATTCTGAAAAACCAACTAAATGAGTAAAAAAAGAGGAGACTACCACCGGAACATGAAACCACTGAATAACTCGAATCTTAAGCGAGAAGTGTACAAAGCCTGCATAAAAAGAACCGCCCGACTAGGCGGTCAGTTAACGATTACTGAGGATGTGACGCCGATTTCCGTTTTGGGTTCAACGTAGTGCTCCTATCTGACAGTGTACATGGTGAGCATAGTCGAAGACAACAGTTTCTAATTTAGCTTCAGTCGTTTATTATTGTGCTTCACTTACTTAATGCCGGACGCGCAGCAACAAGAACCCTCAGAGACTCTTAGATTTATACAAGCATTGTTTGTTTGTGTTTGTAAACATTTAAAAACAGTCCAATTTTGCATCACAAATTGCCCCCTCAATCAATCGGATCCCATCGTTTTAAAAAAGAAGATTATCCATCTAAATTACACAGTCTGTTTGGTTAAACATTTACGTGGTTCTCTTCGGTATCCGCGTTTTCATAACAATTGGTTTTTTTCGTCGCGTAATCTACGGATAACTTTAGAAGAACAAAGTAACAACCTGGAACAATCTGGTGAGGTTTAGAGGTTGGCTAAGACGGTACTATTCAAAAGAGTATTTGCCTTTTTGGGTAAAATTTACATTCATTTTTTCCCCACAGATTTACGCGTAACATTCCCCACGTTTCTGTTTTAACTTGTCCACGGGCTAGGTTAGACTGATAAACCTTAAGCTAGGCTTTTCTCTTATCGTTACCGTTAATTACATCACGAAGGAATGCCACTGAATAAATTTTAAACCTGTACTACCCACCAGGGAATGGCCGTTCCTCGGAACATGACCGATAACTCATACCGGAATTGTTTATACACCTCTTCACACCACACTGTTCTACTCACAACCAGGTGAAGATAAAACACTGATAGAAAGTACACTTGACTGAAGAAGTTAGCGAATTTAAGTGTTTTGTTTCGCTCACGTAAAAGAGCACGTTGTTGTTGTTGTTGTGACATACCGTGAGGTCAACAGACTGTCGATGCTGTGTATGTAAACTGACGACTTACTTACCTTTGCAACCAGTTTCACGATTGTTGTGATGGACTTCGTGAATATGAGTACACTCACCTTGTTTGTGAGATTATTAGATGATCCCTTTCTTGAGTACCCGGTCGAGAGTAATCGCCTGTTGAGACGTTTTCCTTTTTTATATATTATTAACCATGTTTGGCCGCCTACGGTCTGCCAACCTACGGCCACTTGATTGACTTCAACTTATTCTACTCACATTATGACTTCTGGTTTTATGACTTTAGTTTAGAAGTCATTAAGCACAACTGAAAGTTGGTACTTTTTAAAGAGCTCTTGTATTCTGAACACCATGTCCATCCACGGAAAGTGTTTGATTTGCGTTGTTGATATTTTTAAGGGTAACTGATTCCATACCATAATCATACTACTCTATAAGTTCATCCGGGTTTTTCTCAAATATACAGGTTTCTGTCGAATTTACGGTCTTTAGTCTACAAAATGTAGATGTACAATTTATAGATTAAAGATCGCAACAGAAGTTTGCCGAAAACAGTCAACATCGGTTACACTACCCAGGTTCAGGTCTATACGGAACGGTCAATTCGGTTCAATCTACATTTTTAGCGTACAGAAAAATCGTACAGGGTGGGAAATAACATCATTAGAATACACGTAGTATGTTCTATCGAGTGCTTACACGTACAGACTTAAAGCTGAGAACCATTTTTAAAATGTGTAACCAGTTAATGCAGTTTCTGTCGACAACCACATAAGCTTCTGGCTGAACAGTCATCACGAACAAGTGATATCATACTGACAACTTGCGTAATAAAAAGCGCAATATATTGACTTAGTTGCGTTAAAATAGAAAATGTTGACTCCGAAACAGACATGAGTAATTAGGGCAGCAGTAGGCGAGAACCTTTCAATATTCATTGAGAATTGATCCACTTGTCTTCATGATGACTGTCCTGATAGGTGGAGCTAACAGCATTTACCGCGTGATTCGATCAATTATTTTGAGTCTACCGTTGTCAGCCTTTCTTTTTTTCTGGATACAGTATATTAAAACAAGAGGTTTGACAGTTAAAAATAACACAGAATGAATACTGGTGTTGTTCCTTAAAAGTGATGTACAAAGATCAGGCTTATGTTAACCGCGTTCCACTACGACAATTCAGGCATCATTGTTCATAGCTGAATAATCGGACCATCAGCAGTTGAAGGTCAGTCATCAAACAAAAGAATCAATAACTGATCAATTAAAAAAATTTTATTTCGGCTACCGGCAGTTGATTCTGCAGTCTGTTCTGACATTCAAGAGTGCTGACGGTGAACGACTAGTCAGTTTTGTACCCATTTATTAAGATAAAAGGTACCACGATCAGGAGTGTTCGTTAGTAAGAGCCAGAATAAATAATTTGTCTGGTGTTATTTCTTATGATCCGAGGGTGATTTGTTGAGGGGGTAAAGCATTTGGCACTAAACGCGTAAACTCCTGTTTTGTGCTCCGTTCGGATTGTCTGCTTTTGATAAGCCCACACGCGAATGGAATTTTCTGACGGGAGTATCGGTTTGATGGAGACAGACAGAGACAGTATGAAGCACTAAGTAACTTTAAAGTTAAAACCTTCTGATTGCAGCTGGCGCAAATTTACTATCTGAGACAGATCATATCCACATAGACTATAAGATGTACGTCACACACTGATTGCCATAATTTCTCGTCATAAGTTATGTCCGTAAAACAGCTGGTCTGGCGAAAGGGTGTTCGATCTAAGGGACGGAGGATTCCTATTCGGATCTCGCCCAGTGCATCCGTACAAATGTGATTCCGCAAGTCGCTTTAAACATTATGAACAAGTTAATTTGGCCAACCAACTGTGTGTCTCTAATCTTAAGCGATTTATTGTAAGCATATCGAAAACGCAAAACAATTAACTCACGAAATGACTATAAAACCATCAAATAATTCACGTATGTTTTTGTTATATTGGGTCACGGAGTACACATGATGCACCCACCAGAATTTAGGCGTTATCTGGATGAAACCCTAATTTAGAAGTGAATGGTCAACCCATATGAACTGAAATGAAAGTAGTCGGTGACAGTGGAATACTTCCAAATCTACCACTTCACGAGATTCAACAAACAGTAGATTCAGAAAGGGTAACAGTTTTGTTTTAGAGATAAATACACCGGGGCATATTGATATCTTCAATAGTCGTCATGGGTCAAAGCGCGCCTGAAGCTTTTCTTTGAGACCTCCACCTCAAGTTTTTTTTGGTTGATCTAAACGAAACCAATTTGGAGGTATTTCGTCGTAGTACAATGCAACAAACAGTTTGAGCTTAACTGGACTCTGAGTATCTCTACCGAAAAGTTCAGAGAGTATCCCTGACTGATCTATGACAAGATCAAGAGGTAATTTTTTCCTAGGAAAAGACAGTCAACTTCAGAAAATCATAGTTGATGCTCACTTTCATATATATATGCATACATGTATATAAATTAAAAGTGAATCTTCACGTTGATTTTCCTACGCTCACTCTGTTCGTCCCTTAAAAAAATTGACGATATGGTATTAATATGACCTCTGACAGACGAGAAGTGTGTAACACAGAAAACGTTGACAGACAACTACCGATGGTTCTGAACTTACCTTTGACAGCGGATGATTAACTTGAATACACTGAAACGTGAGAACAATACCAACTACTATTTCAACAAACTTTGTGTGTATTTACCACCAGTTATCCCGTGGCAGACAAAAAGGACCCATGGGTTATTGGCAAACCATTTCACAATGCCCACATTTCATCTCAAAAGAATGTGGATCCTTCCTTACGGAATGGAGATGTGGCAGTGATAAGCTTGTAGTCCTCAACATAACTCGGACACCAACCTGGGGGTGAGCATACCCACTCAAAACTTAAGCAATATGGCTCTCAGAAAAACTGGAATTACCTCAAGATGAGTAGGGAATAATGTGAGCTCAGCTGACCCCCATTTAGTTATTGGAAGCATGGCAAGTCGATATGTTGATATTTCAAAGTGCAGCGAAAATGTTGACCCCGTTAACTTTCTATGGTCGATCAAATACCGAAGTGACCCCATAGATTTGTCACGATCACTTTCACCATGTCGTTTTTTAAGTTACCAATCAACCAGTTCTTAATTAGTATACCTTACACTCTCTGCATTTGGATATTGTCCAGCTAATTGCAATAAAACTAATTCCAAACTATTACGCTACCCCCCAGTTTATCAAGAAGTTTATACACATCCATACAACCATCTTTCTATCACTACGCCCCTCCAAATGCCGGGACAAGAGACGAATATAGTGACCTCCGTCTGGATGCTCTTCAAACAGAAGTTGAAATGTACAGTTCATCTGACTGAGGCAGTATGCGAAAACCACAAATAGTGATCAAATTTGTGTTGCTCTGGCAAATGTGTAACAGTTACCAAAATCATTCTTATCATCAGCTTTTCTCCTCCCCAGATGCTCAAAGAGTGCTCTCAGACAGACATTTTATCGCGTGTCAAATTAGAAAAGAAGTACTAGATGTGAATCTCACTCACCGATTAGACCCCCAAATGGTGCCCATTTCCATCAAGACCAGGAGAAGTAATCCAGTTCCCACCCTTGTGAAGCAAGTCTAGTTACCTCACACTGGGCATGACCGGATCCTTGCATCCAAGTTTCCAGATATATCTGCTTGTCAGTAGGGCGAGATATAATAATCTGTAGTGTGTCACCATTTCATTTTAAGAAACGTTCTCTTTCACATCCTTTCAGGTTTCGGAACACATAAGCTGTCCGCGTCGTCGCAGATCTCAATCAGTAAGTCGTCTCCGAATGGTGTTGTGTTCACGAACGTTTGAAGCCGTATGCATTCTGGGATAATTACGTGGTTCATCTTTTGACTCTATTTTGTAACCACTGAATGTCATACTCCATCCTCATTGTTGACTTACATCCACCCCATTTATGAAATAACGTCACTGTGTAGAGTGATACATGTATTCACAAACTGTAACTGTAACTCCACAGAATTCGTAAAGATAGTCAGCTCCAATAGACACCCCAAAAGTCACAGCGAAATCGCTACGTTTGATTAAGTATTCTCTGATCACTTACTATCTCCCGGCTGTGAGACGTCCCAGTCAGTTCGTGCAAAATAACACTTATAAACTATAGTTTATCCGGCCTGCTCTCAATACCTTTAACCGTTTTCTACGTAAAATTTTGAAAAGCTGCAATTAATAAGCATTTTCTAATATAATGTTTGTTTCGGTTGTACTGTAATACAATGAACGAACAGTTCAGATCAATAAGTTGACCAGTTTCTAATGTAGTCGTGTTCATTTCCGCGTTTCTGCAGACTGCATTCTGGCTCCTTCATCGTGTAAACAGACGTACACCAAGGCTGTTATCAATAAGTCCGCTGCCACGGTCCCCCTGGTTAATTCTGAATTTATAAACATTGGTTTAAAAGATGACCCACACCGACCAGGTGAACTTTATGTCCGATAGCTGTATCTGACCTCAACGTTCAGGCCTTTTCTATTTTAAAGACTCAAAATCGACGGGAAATTACAAATTAATCTGTTGTCGGTTTGTGTTCAACATTTCGTATTTAAACTATTGTCACGACCATCACATAAACTATCTTTGATAGCAAGTCTTGAAGAAAAACATGCCATTACTTCAAGTATTCTTAGGCTTGTCAGACTGACCAAAAGCCTGAGTTAATTGTTCTCGCATTCCAAACCATTTCATGTGTCCTTATCTGTCTTTAACTCTACTAGTCGCACACTGATGGGTACAAAAGAATAGGTGACTCGTCCAACAAAAGTCACCCTATTTAATTTAGAGACCATCAAAGGTCGATCATAGATTTAGTTAGACTTTCCCGTCAACCTCTTTTAAATAGAAGCACTATACCCTAGTTTTGCTCTTGTTAGAGCTTGTCATTAGTGCACGTCCTTGTTACGGACAGCATTAGAACTCCAACAATATTTTCGTGAGATAACCGCATTGACCATTGTGTCATTGACCTCAGATTAGGCATGACTGAGTTGTATCTGAACTCTTGACCACTTTTGTCTGTGAGTAATGATCGGGTTGGCCGATCGTCTGGAACGGACAATTAGTCACTATCTGTTGACTCCAAATGATAACCCCACGGCCAGGACTTCCAAATCAAGCCGAAATCTCTGGTCTCGTTAAAACTGTCAAGAAATATTTTAGATTACTGATAAGCAGTCGGGGATTTGGTTAACTTCCAAGTTGAACACCACTCACAGCTGATCACAGCTTTCGTATTCAGATAGACTTCCCAGTTAGACTCTTTCGAAAACACGCACCAGAAACCAGTTTCACTCTAGTTAGAGGTCGTCAGTGGTGCATATACTTGCCACCACCGGGGCTAGAACTCCAGTCATGCTTTCATAAAGCAACCTTGGTGACCACTACGCCATTGACTTCACATTAGGCATGGCCGGATTATCATACATGAATCAGTCATTTTTGCTCATTACTAATAACCACGCCACTGATAGACTTGAGAAGTAAGCGTCCCGGTAGTTAAAGCCGATGAGTCCAGGATCAGAATTTCTCAGTTATGTCGAAATCTCCGACTTCATCCAAGGTGCAGGGGGTATTTTGATTTATTGATGAGTAGTTGGATACCTGATTGTGTTCATGTGAACAGGTCATTTCCCGAACTACTCGTCAGCGATCTGAGACACTGCTCAGCAAGATTAGTGCAATCGGAGATTTTGATCTGATCGAGAGGTCTTAAACGGAGGTATGTGACTGAGGCTGGTAGGAGAGTTACGCTGGTACTTTTTGAGGGAATCTAGCAACCTGGTCACTTGTAAAGATGGGTGTGCCTTTATAATTGTTGATTAGACCTTGCCTAATGTGAGATCACTGTCTTAGTGATCAACACGAAATCCTTAAAGGAATATAGACTGGAGTACAAATACAGATTATGACAGGGATGCGCGCGCTTGATGACATCTCACAAAAGCGAAACTCCAGTCCAATGGTCCCTTTCGGAACGGGCTGGCTATAAAGTCTATGGAACCAAAAAGGCTGTGGACAAATGTGAGTGACGCAAAACGTAATTCAACTAAACCCTCAACTGGTCATTAGTTATTCAGACGCCAACTCTGCAATAGCCACTCAAATTGTTGCAAAGTAAACTGCGATTTGTCTGCTCGACATACTCCATCGCACTGTACATTATCCTAAAGACAATATCGCATCACCAACTCGAATCCTGATTTTACAATAGCAGAGTTTAACAAATATGCAAGCCTGTCAAATCTGCGTCTTAGTGCATTATCAATCAGGTGTAATCGGAAATTCATGCCACCTCTTTTTGTGTTTATCGTTTTGTTTATTTCTGTAGGACAATCTAAGTAGGCCGCATAACACGGCGATCTTCCGAACGCATTTGGAAGCAACAGCCGGTGTGGCTAACGCCAAGATCGATAAGACCCTGTTTGTCTGCGATCGCTACGGTTTTAATCGAATCAAACCGCTTGATCAAACAAACCGATTCGTTCGGGCCAATCTATTGCATATTTGGGATACAATCGAAACAGACCAAAGGTCGCATACTATCAGTTGCAGAGGTCATCGCAATTCGCCTACACACCACCACTCTGCGCCCAAAAACGGCTAGTCAAAACGTTGAACGTTCCATGGCCGTGTACGCAAAACCCGGATAGATGTTAATATGTACGTATCAACAAGAGCAAAACAAAACAATGGGCCCATCGTACAAGTTCAATGATTGAATGATACTGTACAAAGTAGTATCGCTGTTTGATTCCACACTTCTGATTATCTAAACAGAAAATCGATGACAGCGTGTATGGTAGATAGTATAAGTAAACACGATTTATGTTTGAAACGTGACGTTGATCAGTTCTCAAAACTTGATGAAGCTGAAACAAAACCCACTTGGCAGCATTCATCATGAACGACATCTACCAGATATTTACGTTTGACGTGCTTAATTACATACTCAGTATTACTCAGTTTATAATAAAGAACACATTTCAAAAGTACAAGTAAAACTACATCACATTAGAACTAAAAAGAAAACGTAAGTCCGATCAAGCTGATAGTATAAAACAAATATTACAAACACTCAATAATTTAGAAGGCTTTATCTTTCAGTCACGATTTTTGCTATAAGGGCACTTCACGCTATACGGTTAATGGGTTATTGGCGATCTTTCATTATGTCACCCTGTCTTCCCTTCTACAACTCTTGTGATATTCTGACACTTGTAGAATTTCCTGGTAGGTTCTATTTGGACCTGTGTGCTGCTCACAAACCTTCAAACAGACATATATGTATATAATCTCAACTCTTAGTATGTTACACATAAACAGTCTATCTGGATACTCCTATGAAATGTACTTTGCACAAAACAAGACAATGTCATTTAATGAGGCTTCTTGAATAGGAATTGGATTGCCGTGCCTGGTGGCAAATATTATGTCAACGTATGTTCCGTATGTAATACACTACAACATTAAGTACTTCATGTATTTAGAGTACCAATGTGATGTCACTTAATAACTGAAAGGTTCACATCAGCAATCCGTTTTAGTAAAAATAAATTATTCCTTTTATTCATGGTGATGATCGTTGGGAGAAAACCAATTGGTTACACTGACAAGTAGAAAGTGACGGGTCCAAATTTTTTATACTGCAAGCGATTAGGTCAGTTACACAGGAAAACATTTGTATATTCTTAATGTGTAGACAAAAAGTTCTGGCACATAGTTGTTCCACAAAACTTACAGTTGACTGCAGTTTTCTTGTTCATCTACATGTGTCAGTAGAATCAATTTCACAGCAAACGCTTCAGTCAAGCTTTACTCGCCGATCAGAATTCATTGCTAGTATACATCCCGTTTCGGGCGACAAGATTAATATCAGCAGTTATGACTGTTAGACCGGTTGGAGGTAGTTTACCACTCAGTTGAAGCCACCACTATTTTCAGGTGTTTCCTCCCATACCTTAAATTTCTCGGTAACTTTTAACCCACAGCTACCGCGTTTTATTCCAAAGCTATTGAATTTTAGTCCTTGGTGGTCATTTTGAGTTTACATTAACCGTGGTAAATTAGCTGGCATGGGTTTCAGTCCTTGGTTCTGGTTTTATCATATTCATATAAGTTTTAGCCAGTGGTCCCCCACTGGGTAAAGATGGTGTTATCAACTTTCAGCTTGGTTTTCCGTTCGAAGCACATAACCTATCTGATTGGAAAAGTTTGTAGTTCACTCAATGTGACGTCCATATTCCAGGCAGAAGCGCAAAATTGCTCCGTTCCTAACAGTTGCTTCGACCTTGCATCTAACGATTCAACGCTTGTGTGCTACCATTCCAGAAGAGATTACTGGTTGGCTAACGTGAGAGTGAAAAGCCCAAAACGATGCCCGTTGACGGAAACCGGTGGCTGCTATGAAAAATGGTTAAATTATGACGAAAAACGAAAGCAAGTTTTTGGTCACAGTTTCTCATGGGTAGGTCAGTCGATCCCTTAATGTGGGCATAGCAAATACGGGTATCAGCACTTGGTACTCAAGTTAAAATCATCCAGTTAATTGAATCTGCTAAGTCACTTTATGATTACTAATGAGCAGTCAAGCGTGATAAACACGTCAAAACAGATTAGCTAAAGTACGAATATAATCCATAGTTTCTGTCAGGCATGTTCTGGTATTTTGGAAACGCATTAGTGTAGCGAACATATATTTACCTACAAACCCCAGAAAAATGTGACATAAATCGGTTTTATAGCTCTAAGTTTGTTAGATCCACTAAGACTTGTGCGGAGAAGTTGCCAAAATACCGACTGATTTAAACACACAATGACGGGCGTATAAGTACTGAATATGGAATGGAACTTAATGTAAAACTCGTTCAGGTATTACGGAGAAAAACGGTGACCTTCATTTGCTTGGTCATTAGAACAACACTACAGAATATATGTTCTCAAAACAGATTGACACCCTCTGTTCTACCAGAGGAGGCATTGTGAGAGGCTGAGCAACAATCCATCAGTTAGGGTGCAATTAGTGCCTCAAGGTCAGCCATATATATTGATCGACGTGATATGCTGGGGGATCATTGCTTCGGTGACCCGTAACTACTAGTGCACATCATAGGAATAAGAAGTGACACGTGATGTGTGCACTTTAAAATGGTGAATCAGCACACTATATCACCCAAGACTCATTAGGTTCTCACAAAAAACAATAGACATAACATCATCACGGTACTTAACGAATGTCATATACGAGGTTAAACATAAAAGCAAATCAAGGGGAATATCTATCCAACCAATTTACTGATTTGTCCCACGAGCCAACTCATGTTGAACTCAAATGACGATTTTCCAACGTTTAAGGGAAAAAGATTTGTAGGTAGCTAGACTCACGTATCTTCCATATCCTTTGGATTAATAAAGACAATAACCTCTAAATCAGTTAAATACTTGTGTGCCTTATATTCTAGTTTCCGCGTACTTGGATGATATGTCGAAAATATTCGGAGCAACATGTAGCCGAACTGTCTAATGGAATCTCATTTTTTTCCCCTTGAGTAGTACCTTTTACACAAGAACTCAACAATATTTTTACCACCGATTACTGTCGGTTGACAATCGCCTTGCCTATTAATTGGCCCATTCGGTATTACTTATGACAACCTTGATCCATGCATGTTGCCTGTTTAAATCTGGAACCCTTTCAAACAAATTATTTTAAACTTCACCTCTTACAAAGCGATTCGACGTAACAGCCGATCGTGATTCTACGTGGCCAGTAGTGATCGACCCCGACGCCACTCCCAACAGCTCATCATCATACCTTGACTGGCAGCACATATTTCAATGAGAAAGCCAGCTCCGTTCAACACACATCAGATTGGTGTTTTCTTCTGGTCACAGTACTCCACCTGTCAAACGTTTGATAACTATGATCTTTTTCTCCGTTTTCAATCATTACAAACTCTTCTTGACGTGAAGTTATTTACTGCGAGATGTAAGTTTACACTTTGACTTTATTGTCCTTCGGGTGCGTTTGTTAGAATTTTACAAAAGACCACACCACTTGGTCTTTCGTTATTACCATTGAAAGATCACAACCAGAATGGTTTCTAACCTACTAGACAACCAGACTATTTTCAGTTAATTCAACACTTTTGAGAAGTCTTTTTGTAGGCTCCTCTGTGATCATTTCCACAATCTCAACACTGCTCACTAAATGCACATTTTGCATGAACACCATAGATAACCCTTTCAACCTACGTTTTTCACTCACCTGCCCCTAGAACACACTTAGCTCTTCCCCAACTCACACGTCGTCTTTGTGACAAACACAAAACAATAATTGACTGATCAGAATGGTATTGCTTTCTTTGCCTGTTCTTCCACCTCATCGCATAATATAATTTGCCAGATATGTTGACGCTAATTAACTCGTACGAACGTTATTCATTGACTGAATATCAATTCAAAAACTAACACTCAGTGGTTTGTGTCCCCTTGGATTTCTTCACTTGGTAGAGGTTAACGGGCTCGGGTGTGAGTCAGTAATCTTTGCGGCCAAAGTCGAGTTGTTCATTCATTGCACCAGCAGTCAAGTGAACATACTTTAAAGCATGTTATTTGATATTATTGCGTTGGTCTGCCGACGTAAGCGTTCATTTTTCCTTATGAGTCCTCTCCAAAGACGAAGTCGGTTGTGAGAATGTGACGTGAGAACATCAAAATTGCATGGCGATTCCATCCATTATTTTGTTGCCAGATTACGTGAGCCCTGACTGTGGCTTCCTGAATGACATTCCACTGTATTGCTGTCTTTGAAGGGAATGTCAGAGTGTATCTTCCTGTAGAGTTAACTGCTCTCATATGCCTACACAGTGTATTTATTGCACTGAATGCCTGACTGTGAACCTCTGACTATTCATCCACTCCGTACGAGAATACTAGAGAAACTTGGGTGTCTGTGATCTTCTACCTGTTTTTTTCTTAGGCTTTGTTGGTGTATTGAATGATGAATCGTTCGCTTGATCTTTTTGTAGTTCAACTTTGAGTTTTGTTTTTCAACTTTATTCTCTGTGGAATGCACTAGCATGCACTCGTATACTGAAATACTTCTTGTATTACATCTCACACATCTTTCTTCCTGGTATAGATCTTGTCATTACAGTCTCTCGGTGTGTTTATTTTCCGAGAGATAAGGATTTCCTTTCCGTGCTAGCCATTCAGTTGGCTAACCAGCATTGGCCAGTTGGACACAAAGGCCTCACTCACACACCTACTGGTCTTATTCCTTTGGGTTTACACCGGATACGTGGTGTGTGAGTGGAACTGCAAGTGGTGCAGCGGAAGCCACTTGGGGTGTTGGTTTAAAGCGCAGGCTTCCTTTGGCTTCGGTCACTGTGACAGGCTAGTCCGTCTCGGATGCCGCCAACCACAGTCACTCGTATACAATGGAAAATAAACTCTCCCTTATGTTGAAGTAACTTCGAAGTTCCTTGTTTCTTTAATCAATCAAGCTTTTTACGTATATTCTACTGGAAATGTTTGTCTTTTTAAAGAACTCAATTTATACTTCCATTCCTCTCAGTGGATTACAAAGATGATTAGAAAACATAGAAGAATCGTTGATTTGTCCGGATATTTTCCATAACATTTCGCACTCCTTGCTGAATTAGCAAAGGAAACGACTGTCGAAACTGACAGAACTGAAAGGGCAGCATCTGTCCTGTGAAAATAATCAGGCAGTCATAAAATCAGATTATCTCAACAAATCCAATAAAAGACAATCAAATACAGCTTGAGTTAACTAACATAATGTACTGAAACTACGTGACCATAAACAATATCAATACAATATCAGTACATTCATTTCAATAGTTTGGTATCACTCGCCCTGAAAAGAAATCTAATCAACTGTTTGACGGACAGAGCGATCAGAATTTGCACGAGTGATACTATAGCCGAAGAGTTGGCTTTCATACCTGCAGTATTTATACAAAATGGCTACCCGGAAAGATTTTTAAACAGAGCTATGCAACAACAAAGTGAAAGAAGCCAACTGAATGAAGCGGAAAAGAAGACTGTACACATCGGGTTACCCTTCAAGGTTGACATGTTAGCTGAAACTATCACAAGTAGACTCACGAGGGCAGTTAGTTCAACGTTCTACGCAGCTGAATTACGTGTCCACTTCACATCCAATCCGGTTTTGTGCCCACGACTAAAAATAAAATGCCTGTTTCTGCAGCCTCATTTTGTGTATGCTCACTCACCTGTTCCTGTGGAACCAGTTATGTAGGCCGCACGACCAGACGCTTATCCGAACGTGTCCAGGGACACCAACCAGCTTGGCTGAACAGTGGTATAACGAAGTCTGTCAACAGTGCCATACTATCGCATCTGGTGGATTCGAATCACTTGGTCAATGTGATGGACGCAGTTTGACCAATCTACCGAGTTAAAGCCACCCAATCGAGGGCAGTTAAGCGTAGGATTCTGTCCACAGCTGAAGCTATTGGAATCCGCCTGTACAACCCACCCCTGTGCGCCCAGAGACGTTTTGTTCAGGCGTTAGATCTGCCATGGTCAACCCCACACCCTGTTAGCTTATCAAGACCCACGGTTCAAGTGGGTACTTGATTGCAATGTGACATTTAATTGATTGACTTGATTACCCACCCGTTCCCCGTTTACCCCCTCTATGATTCCCCTGTAAAATTCGTGATATAAATGTGATGTATTTGGCCTGACGATGAATCACTGAAAACGAGCTTGTTCGCCACACAGTATTTTTCATGACTACACTGGGAATTTTCGCACAATATCAACTTCGTTAGTATTTTTTATTCGTGGATTTTCAATGGTATATCAGTTGGCAATAATTCTGTGCAAAAGGTGTAACAAGAACAGTCAGCATCTTCAAGTTCTTGTTACGTGTCAGTTTCTGAACATCGGGTCACCACAGTCAAAGTTTTCTAAGTCATCAACTTGGTTCAGACTTGGCAAACACTTCAGATAAATGCCACCCACAGACAGAAGCCACTCTTTTGCCTACAGAAAGATAAGGCTGTCAATCTGAAGTTGACATAGTGAATGATCCCTTTCATCAGCAGTGTTTATTTTTCATCCTGTAGCTTCCTCTCATTAACCTTGTCCATCCTTACTGTATACACACCAGTATTGTGGTATTCACGTTTAAGATGGCTCAGCTAAATGTGTTGTCTCTAATCCTGGTTTCTGAGTTATTTCGGAAAAGAAGCGGTTTTAGGTCTCTGAATGTCACTGTTACTCTCAACAGTCAGTGTATTTAACACTGTTCCCAAGCACTATGCTTTATGCTTAATCGTTCAGATGTCAATACAATGATTATCTACAATTGTGTCACAGTCCATCATAACCTATCCCTGTGTTTTACTTGAGAGGAGCAAAGATGAGTAATCGCCTTTGGAGGAAGTTTTAATTATTGATTTCATGCAAGCAACAGGCAGTAATGAAGGCGACGCAGTAGTGTAAATGACGGTAAAAAAGCGACGTATACTCATTAATGACCGTGACTTAAAAATGAAGCCATATCAACTATGAGGTACTCGGTCGGTTCCTTTATAACTGGAGACTCTCCTATACACTTCATAACGGTTAGTTCTGTTCACAATCTGGAACATGGCATTTAGGATACAGTAACTGATAGATGCTGCTGGAACATATTGTTGACTCTGCAGTACCAGACAACAGTAATCACAGTTATACCGACATAATAAACTGAGAGTGATAAACCACGCAAGTTGAAAGGTTTGTGAACTTCATGGGAATCTAGGAATAATATTCTTTAGGAAAACAAACAGTTGACTTGAATCAGCCAGTCGTGACCACTCCTGCAGAAGCGAGAAAACGTTGACAAGAATGGTCTATTATGCTGTACGACGTACGGTTGAAAGTAGTCCGATGACTAACACTTCTAATAACTGATGAAGCTGAAAACATTCGTGCGCACAAGCTTAATGAATTTGGCTACGAAATCACATTTTAAAAAATAATCCCTTAGTCCAGCGTTTTACGGATTAATCATCCGCTATAGTTACAACGTTTGAGGAGTGCAGTCAGTTGGTGCTACCAGGGTGATCATTTATGAGCTAAGGTAGCGATAGCTTACGAAGTGGATTATCATTTCCAGATAACGTTATCGGTAGTAGGTATCACAGTTTACTAACGTGATCGGTATATTTGTGGTCAACATTCTCATATTCCAAACTTGAAATTGATAATGAACAAGTCGACGGTAGTCAGAACACTGGTCACACACATTAGACGTTTTCATTGACTTGAGTGTTCAACCGATTAACCTGGTTTGCAAACAAAAGCCTATCGTGTGTGATCCGTTGATAAAACAGGAGTCAATTACGAACGCTAACAGACAAAGTTACCAGGATTGAAAAGGCAAATGCCCATACTGGAGTAAACTTCAACAGCGGCAATATTTTTTTCGGGTAGTAAAACGTTGTCTCATAACGTCTAAACGAATTTGCAATGCTGTTTAAAACATAGACACTACTGGAACACATAATATACCCACAGCTTAGAATAGGGATGGGTAATTTAGTGCCAACAACTCACACTGAACTCATGGATTCGTGTATAACTGTTGTGAAGATTACAGTGGCGTATGCAGTACCTGAATGAATTGTAAGGTGAAAGAAAGACTGTTAAAATATGCTCCCATTGTTGCTGTATAAAATAAAACATCCATACTGGACACAGGGTAGCCTCAGATCATCGGATTAATTCCAACTTGATGTTTGGAATTTCTATACGGAAGGCTAATCCGTGCTTCTTTTAATCCCTTGAGGCGGTCGCGATTAACCTTTCCTAGCAGGTGTTATGTGCGCAGAAACAATTAATCTTGGACTTCCATGTACCCATCAGCTTAACGTGTGTTCCTTGACCTAGTCGGTTTAATGCCATTACTAACTCCGTTTTGTCAATTCGATGACTACCCTACCCGTTATCGTTGTTCGATAAATGAGATTCATTACTGAATGCCCATTTTCCTTTCCCCACACCTGTGCACGAATCACATTTTGACAAAACGTTACAGCCCCATAACAAACATCGGAATGTCAGTTCTGGTGATGTCTTTCTATTCCTGCAGCTTTAAAATTCCTTCCGCAAATCATTATTTCCTTCACTAATTTTTTTAAATTGTGATTTTAATTTGATCTAGTCACACCTACCCCTAAGGTTAAAGGCCATAATGGTGAGTCTACACTATGTTTTCCACAATTTCGGGGCGTTTAACTAGCAATGTATGGTTCTAATTACCTAATGACTGATGACAACTTTCAGCAGTGATTGCATAAGCACAGACTGGTCAATAGTCTTTTTGTATCTCGTCGAGCACAAACAATAAGGATGAGCGGCCAGTAGTTTTACTGTGACATTCT